>JZLH01S0074881.1:0-23610 GCA_001188425.1 Eucidaris tribuloides | reverse complement strand
CTGTCAGAACCACAATTCACCCCCTAAACTGCTGACAGCCTCAGAAGTCATATAGCATAGTTTTGACATGCAGTCTCTTCATGACTGTGATATGCAGGCGAGACAACGCTTGGCGTTTGCCTTGTCTTGACAAACTTATTTTACTTCTATTATTTGGGGGAGAGCATTTGCTTTGTGTACATATGAAAAGTAAATTTGACAAAAAGAAACGAAATATGCTATTAAAGTCTGACTGAGAGCGTGAATTTTTGCCATGTTACGGATGCTAAACTCATTCTAATATCAGAATTTCTGGAAAAATTTATAGTACCATGTATGTCTGTTGTGCTTAAACATTTGTGATGTTAAATAATATGCCAACAAAATATTCTTAACCGTTCAGATATTACCCTAAGTTTTTATTATTGTGGTAGACTGACGATGAGGTCCTGAAACTCATGAATCTTACATGGAAAGAATTGTTAATATCAATAAAGAAACGCAAACTCTCATATATTGCGCCTTGAGCACTCTACTGAGTGGATTTGGCGCAATACAAATCACATGTATTATTATTATTATATTATGGCCATACCAGAAGACATGAATCTTTGCAAAAGAAAATCATGGAGGGTAAAATTGTAGGCAGGGGAGGAAGAGGTCGAAACTGGAAACGTTGGCTTGGAAATACAGGCAGGAAGATAAATGAATGTTGTGAGATTGCACTAAACAGGGAAAGATGGAAAACCATGACATGCAACCTCTTTAAAGGGAGGGAACAGCGGTAAGGTAAGGTAAGACTTCTACTATGTCATATTCAAATTCAAGCAAAGTCTATTTAAAGTCTTGTTTCCTGATTGTTGCAATACTGAATTGCTTCGTCTTCATTCATTTAGCACCATTAGACACCCCCTCCCCCCCCAAATATTTGTTGTGAAAAAAAACTGAGAATTTGTATTGTATTTTTTGATACCAACTAGTTCCTACAAGAAAATGGCTTCACCCACCAAATCTCCATGAAGCAACTGGTGTCGCCGACGTCTAAAGACTTCATTCGAGTCTTCCAGTTTATGTACAACTTCCTGGACGAGGACTATGTGGTTGGACAGAAATTTGAAGAGGAAATCCCACAGAAATTGAAAGAGCTGAAGTAAGAGATTTAAAAGTGCATTCTCTCTTTAGCACAGCTAACGTGCAAAGAAAAATAAGGAAATTACAGTAAATGAAATTCACATTTTTGTTAATACATTACACAGAGCAAACATTTTATAGATCTAAATCAAATGATTGAAATTGGTAATTTTTTTTTTCGAGGGATGGGGTAATTCTTGCTGAAAAATATAATTCATGGATGGGTGGTGTAACAAAAATAGAGGGGAAAATCATAGAAAATTTTGATTTATTCCACTTTCTGTTAAAAACAAATTGAAAATCAAGTTTTTCAAAAATGAGAAATTGATATGAATTCTATCAAATCAATCCCACCGTCACTTATGAGGGCAGTGTTTGGGCTGATTACTAAAACAGAAAACAGTTGGAATATTTTCATCCTGAAGCAAACAAAGACAGAACACCCTCCTTGTAAAGGGAAACATTTAGAAGACAGGATCTATTCTTTGACTTACTACAGTATGTGTATTCACACCAAAATGAAGTCAAAAATCCATTGTTATATGTAAAGGCTTTTTTAATTGTATGACTGTTTCTTTATCTAATGTTGCAAGAGTTTTTGGCAATGTGTGTGCACAGTGTTTATGTCCTGCTGGGTAGTGTTGCACGACTAAGTTGCCAAAAGTCGGAGCCGCGAGTATCGTTGAGGAGTCGCGACTCCGACTTTAGAAAAGCAAGAAACGACTTCATGTAATCACATATGTATGCCATATGAACCAGTCCAACCATTGATGACAATTAGTAGGAATATGACAGAAAGTCAATGTTTGAATGATCATATTGAAACAACGTAAGTTCAAAAATGAACTTTCAGCATGAACTTACCATACTGAACTGTCATTGTATTGGCTGTAATGTGCTTCTTTTTACCTATTGATCATGCCGACAGAACTAAACGCCGAGAGTCGGCAAATTGTCAGAGTCTCGACTTTTGATAGGCAACTAGTCGACTCCCCAAAATCCTGGAGTCGTGCAACACTACTGCTGGGTGCACAGCAATATGCAAATATATGTGTTTGTGTTTTGTCTACCTTTGTATCCAACTGTCTGTGTAGTTGAGGTCACAATGATATACTAAACTCTCACACTTTGTTTCCATGTTCAGGTATCCATACACCATTTCCAAGAGCTCTATGTTTTAACATTCACTCTTCATTTTCATTTTCAGGTATCCGTACACCATTTCCAAGAGCTCTATGTTCACCGTGGGAAGTCCCCATGCCTGGCCGCATGTCTTGGGAGCACTGCATTGGATGTTGGATCTTGTCAAGGTACTTAAAGGGTCACTATTTAACAAACACGTTTTGACTTTGGTTGATGCTTACTCATCTAAACATCACCAAATAACTTAATACTTCAGGAAAACAGGCATCATATATTTTCAAACATTTTTTCCTAATTTTTTCTGCATCCTGCTAAGGCGGCGCGTCAATATTCGGACCGGGCGTTCCAACCCGTCGGAACATCTTAATCCCTTTTTCTTAATCGGTCGTTTCGCCAAGGAACGCCAGAAAGTTAATGAGCTTGAATTTGCATGACAATAGCGTACCCCCCACCATCGCCAGGAGTACTTGATTGGAGCGTGTATCGGCGTGACCGCGAATCAACGAGCCAGGCAGCGAGCGAGGAGTCTTAATTGGGGCGTGTATTCCCGTTTCTCGACTGGATCAGCTTGCCTTTGTTCTAGTCTACGGTTACAGAATACTGGTTTTGCGCTGCCGCGCGTGCCCCCCCACCCTCCCCCCCCAAAGGAGAGATTTGGCAGCAAATACAAACAGTATTTATATCACAACTTAAAAATACATGTAAGTCAAAGTTGATTCCAAATCAAGTCAGAAAGCGTGAAGTGTAACGATGGTACAGTGTATACTGGGACCAGACGTGACACTACTTCCAGTCGATCGGCTCCGCGGTACTGGCAAGGCTGTATGCCGTGGGAATTGTGCTAACATGCAGCATGCAAATAAAGCCATATCAAACCAGAATGGATAGACAATCGTTTAAAAGCAAATCCACTTCACTAACGTTGCAATTCAAAAGCACGAATATGTACACACACATGTATTACGTGGATGACAGAGTTGCATGGTGGTTTAATAAACAAACTACATACAACGACGTCGTGGTATCCCCCATATTCATACGATAATAACAGTAGTACATAGCCATGCTGGCTTTGCAGCAACAGTGTGACGGGGGCGGCGCGGTTATTGCTGATCAAGTGCTGGCATGCAGCGTGTGATGGAACGGGCGTGTCATTGGTCAATCTGACAGATGATGTAATGTTCTGTTACCCGCATCGCCCAAGTACCATAGGCGATTTCGGGAAAGCGGGGGGGGGGGGGGGACGCATTCCTCGTTCAAATGCCTGCAAGAAACGGTAGGCCCTAAGTATTAAGAACTAACAGAGGCGGGTCTACCTTTGGCTAAGGGGGGGGGGGGCATGGGAGCATAGTCCAGAGCCGGGGGGGGGGGTTGAGAGAGGGTGTTCCCCTCTGGCACGATTTTTTTTGGGGGTGGGTGTGAGAGAGGGCTATTTTGAACCCACTTGAGTGATGTGACAGCTGCTAAATAAAGTCACATAAAAGCAGCGCATTTGAACTAGAGATGATCTTTTTAATTATTAAACTACTCCCAAGAAGTCTTGGTAAGACTACGAACAAAAGAGATGTAATTCCATTCAAGTCATTAAGTGGAAAACTATCTCTTTTAGGGAAATACTTTTGTAGGAAAATGAAATTAAAACTTGAAGATTGTAAGCCAAATTTCTTAATTTCTTATCAGAAGGCCTATTCCTGTATAATAGCGTTAATAAAGTAAAGTTTTATTCAACATTAAAGCAACAGGAAATATAAGATATGTGTAGGCCTACATGGACAAAAAATATACAATATCAAACATGATATACATCATGACACGCAGTTTCGATATAAATTAATTTATATACTATACAATTAGACATAAGGATGAAAAAAAAATGAGAGGGAACCAGGTCCAAAACGGCAATGCAGGGTTCTACACAGATACGATGGACATTTACAAGGTTACAAAAACACTGTCATTATAAAGCCTTTTCAGAATAAATTGTTATATTGGTATACGAATTACAGGATATCACACAATTAACAGCATACACTACCGTTTCGTTCTCCTGGATTCAGTTCACTGTCCACGCAAGATACAACTACGAAGCTGAGAAACAGTTCCGGTTGGTGGAGGCAAGCGAATTTGCAGAGGCGACAAGTAGCCCTACCTCACATTTCCAAGCATTCAAGGGCATTACACATACACCCAGGACATACACATATTCCGTTCATTTTTTCAGCTCATAATTATTCAACTAGTTTAATGTTAAATGTTTGTTTTAAAGGTATTGCTAACATTTACCACAGTTTAAAAAATCTGAGCCCGCATGATTCCCCATGCTAACAGCGTCTTTGATGAGGTCTAAAAATGAAGCCCTAAAAATATTGTATTTCAAAATGATTATTTAGTGCTTAAAAAAGTGAAAATCGTAGGTTGTCCAGATCACTTGCCCATTTCCTCCCATAGACTTACTGTGTGTACACCTAGGTTAATAAATACTCGCGCCCGAA
The DNA here is from genome assembly GCA_001188425.1 of Eucidaris tribuloides. Classification (NCBI taxonomy): domain Eukaryota; kingdom Metazoa; phylum Echinodermata; class Echinoidea; order Cidaroida; family Cidaridae; genus Eucidaris; species Eucidaris tribuloides. The sequence continues at coordinate 18,865 of JZLH01S0074881.1, read as the reverse complement.
GTTTTGTTATTCATGTATAACTTCCATTGGCAGTGTAACTTTCCAAACTTTGTATTCTATAGGTGTTTATTGTCCATTTGAACACTATGTAGCTCAGATATCAAAGTTTGACAATTTTTTTAAATTGAAGCTCCACAATGTTAGCCTATCACTTTAAAATTCTATTTACATTTCAATGAAAATGTTTATTTGCTTGTCTTTATTTACAATTTCAAGTACTAAATGCTTAGTGATTGTTCATACTTTATAAATTTCCATGTCCTGTAATAACCAATAATCAATCATCTTCTCTCCTCTTCTTCTTTCCTTTTCTTCTTCTCTTCTCCTTTCTTCTTCTTCTCTGTTCTCCCTTTCTTCTTTTCTTCTTCTTCTCTCGTTCTCCTTTTTCTTCGCTCTCCTTTTCTTCTTCTCCGCTTCTCCTCTTCTTCTCCTTTTCTTTCTTCTTCTCCTTCTCCTCCTTCTTCTTCTTCATCTTCATTAATATAGGGCCTAAAATATATATGCTTTTTTAAATTCAATATATAGGTCCCCAATGTATTCACTGCATGCAATCTGTTAATAAATCAATTCAAATACATAAAATGGACAATAGGCATATCCTTGTGTTTAAAAAAAAAAAAAAAAAAAAAAAAATCGGTAGAATGCTGTCTTCATTTCCATCTCAAAACTTGACCCCAGACCCAGACACACACGGAGGTCTCTTTCTACTCCATGAGACACACAAACAACATACATACACATGCAAACACACCCATACAAACTTATGCACCACATGCCCGACACACACATTCATACATCCACATGCATTACATTACACACACACACACACACACACACACACACACACACACCACACACACACACACACACACAACACACAGAGCTGCCTCCATGCACAGACCAAGAGTTCCAGCGTACACGCACACAAGTGCGTGCACGCAGCCACCGACACGCGCAACTCAGCAGCCCTGTGGCATGGGGTCGCCGTCGGTCACTAACCCCCGACTCATCCGGCTAGTCCCGTGAATCGAGTCAGCTGCCTAGCCGCGCCATGAACGTCATGCGAAACCGCATCACGCTGTAGCGCTTCCCGCACAGACCACGTATGAATGTGACTTGATGTCATGTTTTAACATATATCGCTGTCCATTATCTGCACAATGCAGTGGCATTTTGACGGCATATTTAAGCCCTCCGCTACATGGCATCTGATGCAGTGTGTGTGAATGTGGAATAAGCCCCGGCGGGCCGGCCGCCGGCGGACGCTAGTATGTTGGCGCTGCGCTGATATGATAGCTAGCATCGCATCGCGAGATATAAGAGCGGTTTATAAAACCGCTCTGACGTATCGTGTATATAGCGCCGCAAGCGTTTAGAGTTCGGATAATAGTCAGAACTCGAGTCACGTGACTCCGGCACTGCCGCCTCGACGCACAAGGATTATGCAAATGAGCCTCGGCTGAATATAACGGTATCGCGACCTAAGCTTTCGTTACGCCGATGAACACCCAATTTATTTCAATGGGAGTTCAGCGGCGATGTAACGCCGTATGGGATTATGAGCGCCAACGCCTAAGCCCGCAATCTAAAAAAAAAATCCTCCAGATTATCATTATTCACTGAATATTCTGCTCATGACATTATCATCCTGTGGCATTTGAGCTGAAGAATACAGTGTGTCTAAAAAAAATGGTCCAATCGGGAGAAAAATATTTAAGGTATGTAATTTTCTCAAATGGTATGTGTATTTGGTATCATATTAAAGTAGAATAAATTTTCTTTCTGATAAACTTAATCCCATTCAATTTGCTTTGATATGTCAAAATGATTACTTTTGTGCAGTCAGGCAAAATCATGTTTGTCCTACTTTTGTGTATTGGTCATAATGACAGCTGAATTGGTGGTATTTTTACTTACAAAACTCATAAAAAATGAATTACAAAAATCAATAATAAAACAAATAACAAATGCATTTTTCTTTCAATATGTTTATTTCCGATTATCTAGTAAATAAAAAATCAAATATAGATAACCCTTACTCGGCATTTAAATGATATTGCACATGTTCATGTCTTCTGTTTACCAGACTGCATTCACACCGACATCATGACGATATGCACATCTAGTTCATTTTAGCCCTTTTGTCAAAGTTATGTACCTCCTTTGTACTGCAAATAATAGGAAATCAGAAATGTACAACATGAAAAATCTATATGTTCAGCTAAAGTGAACGATTGCACAATACTTTTCACACTCTCATTGGGGTTTTTTTTGTTAAACAATATGCAGAAACTGCATGCACATGTATGGCACATACAGTATACTGGGGCAAACGCGATTTTGGGTCATTGCAGAAAATTCAATATACACAACCAAATGAAATAAAGTGCACTGGAAAGTATGTTCTTTTAGCTTTATGACAATACCCAACTTGACTATGTTGTAAGTGATTTTCATATATTAAAAAAATAATTTCTGGTTGGACCATTTTTTTTGGTTGGACCATTTTTTTTTTGAGACACACTGTAGACAAAGTTATGTGCCCTACCATTCGTTCTTATTACTAGGTATACCTGACTACAATAACGTTACATTTTCACACAATGCCACTTCTGATAGCCTTTTGAACTGTAATAGTCGTTGGTATGTCAGAAATTGTTAGAAAGAAACATTTTACATTTATAAAACGTATGCTGTTTAAAGTAAGTGCAGGTAGAACACCCCTCTGTATGCCCATGTGGGTATCTAATCATTTTATTAAAAGATTGTGTCAGGGATTTGCAAGTCCATTACTACCCCTCATTATCAATACCAAACGGTAGTTTAGTACTTTCAAATGGTGTGTTGAAAGTTTGATATCCATTCCATACGTCATGAATTTGTTGTTTTATGAGAAAAACTAATAACAACATGTTACCAGAATGTTGTTCTTTCCATGAGTTTAAATTTTGCTCAAATTGTGAATCGCGGTTATGTGTACCGTCCCAAGACCAGCGGAGCTCACTGATTGGTTAAACGGCTAAACTCCGCGCGACCTTCGGCTAACGGCTGATCAGACAATTTTGGAACAGCCAGTGCACGTCGACGTCACTGTAAATTTTGAAGTTTAATTGTCCAGATTTTCACCAAAACTACGTATTCTACCTTGAGGTTCTATGACAGGTGTTTATTTATCTTCACATTGTGAACGATTTAAGCTGATTTCATTCATTTTACCGTTTTCTGACGTGCAAATCCCTTACTCTGTCTTTAACTGTTGATTTTGCCATGACAGTACGCCATGAACATCAATATCCGATCTCTGATGTTTGCTGCCGATGAGGGCGCCGATCAGAATGAGTTTGATGGCCCGCCACAATCAGAGGTATGTACATTTTCGTATCAGGAAAACTCCCCAGAGGACAACTCCCCCCCCCCTTCCAGACAACTCCCCTGGAGAATGACTACTCCAAAGAACAGCTCCCCCACGGAGTCGAGGACAACTCCTCTGAGGGAGCTGTCCTCCAGATAGTCCAGTAACCCTGAATCCAGTAACCTGACCCGCGATAGCCTGCAAACCTGGTAAAATAGATAGCGAGTTGAATAACCCGTTAACTCGCAATTTAACCTGTTTAAATCCATCGTTTTTTCATGACTAATGACGAAGTGACGACAGCACCGACTGACGGTGATATATAAATTATTGTCAGGAACTGATGGGAAGAACTAGGGGTCTCACAATAACGAGTCCTGACTGCCAAATTGTCGATTATGTGTGTCTTAGTCTTACTCTTCCTTGTAAGACAAAAGAAAACCTTATAATTAAGGAAATACAAAAAGTATCATAACATTCATCATCATCATCATCATCAGCCTTTTTCTGTCGACTGCTGGACAAAGGCCTCAGCATGTTTGTGCCACAATTCTCTATTTGTAGAACCAATTTGCTGTTCCCCAGTAACTGTCCAGCAAAGTAACTGTCCAGCTCATCCCAGCTCATAAATCGTAAATAACATCATCAGTAAAGTCAAATAACGATAACTTGAATGAAATAATACGTTTGCGGCTATGATCCATTTTGATCATCACTATTAATAACCTTAATCGTGTTTTTTTCCTCTCCAATCTTCATTAGAACTTAGAATTAAGAAACAAAACCCTGTAAGGTTACTAAAGTAACAATCAGTAAACAGAGAATTCTGTACAACAACGTAATCCAACTTTCAAATGCGAGTTATCGGGTTCACGATGAGCCCGGCAGGCTGAAATACCCGCGGGGTTGGGTCAACCCGCAGACCAGCAAAACTCGCAACGGATCCGGGTTACAGGACTAGAAGTCTTTCCTCCTGGGGAAGTTGTCCTTTGCAGGTGGAAGTTGTCTCCCTTTGAGAGAGTTGTCTTTTGATGGAGTAATCCTTGAACTACTCCATCAGAAGTGCGACAGTTTAGTATAATCTTTGTGACCTCCTTAACTACGCGGACACAAAGGTACCGACAAAAATCAAATGCGTACATTTATATACTGTCGTGCACCCAGCAGGACGTAGACACTGGGCAAACACATTGCAAGAATCTCTTGCAACCAATATAAGATAAGAAACATTAATAAAAAAAAAAATGGCCACACGTATCACAAGGGATTTTTAACTTCAGAGGAAACCACTAAGGATAGCCCATAGAGCTTATAATGGGCTTATTTCCAGTGGGCCTCTTATGAGTAAAGGTTATCGGACTGGATACCGACTTTCAAAAGTAAACCCGGTTATGAATTTTTCATTGTGGTTATTGTGAAGTGTGTGTACAAAGTTCATAAGTTCACCTCTTTCAGCTCTCAAGTGCAGTTGGTATATTATGGAAGGTCATTAGGACTTACTGGGGGAGAAAGTTTGACCGTTAGGAATTCAAAGAATGCAATAGGTCAATCTCGGGGGCAAGGTTTAATGGTGAGTCTTGTCAATTTAGAAAGGAAAGAACATACATCCTTTTGAGTAGTTTGTTTTCTCCATGTGAACTCTAGTACATAAGGTAGTATGGCAAGTACATACTCACAGGATTGTTACTCTTTATTTGTCAGTGGGGATTATTGAACATCAATAGCTAATACAAATATTATGACAGGCAATCTGTTTGTGTAGGTTATTCGAAACCATTCGGATAATGAAGTCTGGTTTCTGGATAGTAAAATAACCTTAAAGATACAACACTACTTATGAGTACTAGTACTGTAGATGTGAGAATATACGGGCATGAAGTCACAATATTGCAGGTAAATAGTTGGCCACCCGGGTAAGGTGGTGGGGGAGCTTAGTACTTTCGTGCATACGCTATACTTGGATGTGCTGCCCAAATGGGTTGATTTTTCCATAATAAATCCTAATTATTGCATCCAATCCGCCCTTCCACAGATTTTCTTTGAGTACCTGGAAGGCACATACACCGAGTACATGGATGGGGAGGATCAGTATGACGAGTATGAACACAGATTGAGAGAGTCCATCCGTAAGTCAGTTAATTTTTTCCCTCTGTTCTAGAACTTCTGTGCAAAAATCAGTTGTTTATGTGCCTTGTATGTCAGAGATGTTACATGTAATGACTTTTCCTGGAATTCGGATTTATATGTAAAAAAATTGTGCATTTTGACCCAAGATGGCAATATAAGGTGCGTCAAAAGAGAAACAATACCATGACAGCCATGCATATAATGCAATTTCAGTCATCTGAATGGCCATGTCACTGTGTTGTCTAACATTACATCAACATTAAAGTTGTCTCTGTTTCTTTTTTTTCGGGCTCCCATGTAGCATGTCCCTGCTATGCCCCTTCATGAAACTAGAGGTTTCACAAACAAAGAGCGGGAATCAATCTGAAGTTTGTGGTTCAATTGTTTGGGAACCCAACCGAGTGTCTAGAGCTCCTCTAGGAAGACTTATGGAGAAGATGTCGTCCACATAATTACATTGGTAAATCAGGGAAAAACATTTGGGATGAAACTACTTTCCCATTTTAGATGGACAAGACACATTTTTTAAATGTGTTGAGAAAGGTGTTGTATCGGCAATGGCAATAAATCAGGGTCCTGATGGGGCGGTGGGTATTTATCCTGACCCTGGCATATGTTCCCGGCAGAAGGGCCTTAACATTAAATTTTCTCTTCATTTGAGAAATATTGCCTTATTTGATATTTGCACATATACACTGACAGAAGGATCTAAAAATATCACACTACTTTGATTTCATGTGAAAAGAGCCAATGGTTTTCAAGTGTGAGACACTTTAGTGTCAAGGCCCTTTTGCCGCGAAGGTATGCTAAGGTCCTTCTGCCGGACGACCAAAGATTTCTAGTTGTGTCTAACTCCCAAAGTTCCAACATGTATTTGAACATATGACAGAGACCAGGAATGCAGCTGGAGGTATGGACCTGGGACAGTTGGCTGCAGAGGAGGAGCGACTTATGGCAGAACTCAAGGACCTAGAACAGCAACAGGTAAGTTAGCCCTGTCTACCCCCATGAAATGAATGAACTTGCTCTGGCCATATATAATTAAAAGCTGACTGTGGATATATCATTGGCATTGACAGGGGAGAGAGGAACTGTTCATTTATACTATACAAATATATACTGATACGAGAGTCTCTGGTTGAAACTATGACGAGCCCGAGGTTACGTGGACTGTACTATTTTCCCGAGGGGCGCAGCCCCGAGGGAAAATAGTTAACAGTCAACGTAACCGAGGGCGTCATAGTTTCAAACAGAGACACTCAGGATAGGATATATTTGTTTTATATCCGTCATCGAATTAACCGGGAAATTACACAAAGAAAAAAAAAAGGAAAATGAAATGTACTTACGGTAACCCCTACGAGTAAGTGTGTGTCGCACGGCATACAGGCGCGCGATATTTTTACTTGCAGTACGGATAGGGATACAATTCCATTAACGTATACTCTAGTTAGTCGAGTACCAATTTCATAAACCTATAAAACGCTAATTTGATCCTCATTCTTATTTTAACTATGATCCTAACTCAAACTCGACGAATTTAACCCAGTGATAATCTTAAACTTTGCCAGACTTTCATACAGGTGTAGCACGCATGTCTTTCACACGCACAGGAAAAAATAGCGTACGGTACATGTGTTTTGTACACACGATTTATTCGGCTTTTTAAGCTCAAATCGCGATCCCGCTGTTGGGTACTAGTCGGTCGCGGGTGGGGCAAATAGTATAGCGCCCTCATTGTTGAGAGATTAATGTACTATCCCCCTCATGATGAGTACAATAGTACTTTACTATTGTACTCTCCGAAAGTTATAGTACTTTCAGAACTAGACTCACAGAATAGTGTGTTTATTTTTCATCATGTGACATACTTTTGACCAACCAGAATTCAAGAAACTTACAATGAGGGATATAATATATACTATATGAGTGTTACAGTCCAGATTCACTCAATTATTCAAAAACATTTCTTTAGAAAAGTAAAATAGCATGAGGTATTATCTACATTACACAGGCACTTGGTTGATATTGCTAAATTGGGGAAAGACAAAAGTATTAAATTTTCCCAAGTGCACTTCAGTAAGTTCAGTTAACTATAAATCTAGACCAACATTTTTGTATTTGATGCAACTGAGCAAAACAACAAAAACTACAAAACGACTGCCCTAAAAACAAATACACAAAGAAAAAAACATACAAGATGTGATTGATAATTACTTACATGTAATTCTTCATTCATATCTTTCTATTTCTGACAAGAATACCAAAAAGAAAGAGAGAGAGAAAAAAACACATACAAACAATTTTACAAGAAAAAAAGCAAAACACTGATAGACAGGTGTGAAATAAAGTCAAAACAACCACAACATAAACACAAAAATTGTCAAAATACATAAGAATAGACACAAAAATGGGAAAGGCAATACCTTTTCAATTCAGTTGATACAAACATTTTACTGAACAGAATACGGAACAAAATGTGGTATAATTTGGTTTTGTTCTTAGCGTTCATCATTGTCCCTTGTGTTTATTCTTTTCTTGTTCAGAGCCGTGTTCCGAACCTACAGGAGCAGGTGCGGGCCAGAACGGTGGACTGTGAGCGGTTCTCAGCCTACCTCATAAATCTGGGGGAACACAAGAAGACACAGGAACACAACATGCAGGAGTTGGATCTCCAACTTAACCAAACAGGTACATGTATGACAATCTGATTGTGTATATTGTCGCTGAAGTGAAGATGATGATGATGATAGAGATGATGAAGATGATGATGATGATGATTGATTATGATGATGGTGACGAGGATGGTGATGAGGATGATGGTGATGATGGTGATGATGATGACAATGATGGTGATGATGATGATGATGATGATGATGATGATGTATATTGTTGCTGAAGGGATGATGGTGATCGTGATGATGGTAATGATGCTGATGAAGATGATGATTATGATAATGATTATGAAAATGATGATGGTGATGATGATGAAGATGATGATGATGGTGATGATGATGATGGTGGTGATGATGATAGTGATGATAATGAGATGATGGTGATGATGATGATGGTGGTGATGATGATAGTGATGATAATGATAGTGGTGATAATGATGATGATGGTGACGATGATGATGGTGATGATGGTGATGATGATGATGAAGATAATGATTGTAATGATTGTAATGATTATGATGATGATGATGATAATGGTAGTGATAATAATAATGATGATACCAATGACGATCTTCTCTCCAGAGCTGGAAATGTCAGAGGTAGACAGCCAGATTCGTCATCTGGAGTATCAGTTGGCCCATCAGGAACTATCAGCCAGCGACGTGGAACGCATGCAGACCGAGTTGCGACAGGCCAACGCCAGTCTGGATACCGTGGAGCGAGAGAACCAGGCCCTGGACCAAGAAATATGGGCTGAGGAACGTGGCATTGCCAAGAAACAGGAGGAGGTTTGTAATGAGTGCTTTCTACTGCAATAAAACTGGGAATATTAGTTTCTTGTGCAAATCAGTATTGCTGGACTCATCTGGATGGATACTCCAGACCAGAAAGCTTGGGGAAATGTTGGAAATGAAATTATAAACCTCAGAGTAAGGGAAAAACGATTGTTATGATGATGATGATGATGATGATGATGATGATGATGATGATGATGATGATGATGATGATGATGAAGTTGATGATGGTGATAATGATGATAATGATATGATGATGATGATGATGATAACGATATGATGATAATGATGATGATAATAATGATGATAATGATGATGATAAAGATGATGATATGATGATGATATCATGTGATGATATAGTGTGATGATGATTATGATGATGATATCATGTGATGATATGGTGTGATGATTATGATGATGATGTGATGATGATGATGATATAATGATGATCTGATGAGGAGGAAGATGATGATGATGTTGATGATAATGATAATGATACTAATGATGTGAAATTATAAACCTCACAGCAAGACAGAAATAAATGTAAAGTGATGATGATGATGATGATGATGATGATGATGATGATGATGATGACAATGACGACGACGACGACGACAACAACGACGACGACGACGACAACAACGACGATGATATGATGATGAAGATGAAAATAATGGTAGTGATGATGATGATGGTGATGGTGATGATGATAAAAATGATGATGATGTAATGATGAAATGATGATGGTGATTATGATGATGATTAGAATGATAATGAGCGTGCCTGGAGTAACATTATACCACAAATTGTATATTTTCTCAAATTAAAAAAAAAATAGTTCCTATTTTCTTTTGCACTGCTCTCACAGTTGGAGAGGAAAGTGAATGAGTACAACAGCTTGGCCAGAAAACTGAAGCTGATCCCTGCCGATGCGGAAAATGCCCACGGGATTGATTATGAACTCAGACTCAGCTTTCACGCCATGCAGACGCAGCACTCACCCATGTTGGACTTTGTCAGTACAATCAAGGTAAGACTTGAATCAGTGGACAAATGGTTGTTTATACAGTTGTTGGAATTGCTAATTATTAGACTATTTATGTCAGTTGGTTTGAGATGATTTGAATTATGGTAATATATAAGAAATAAAATTCAACAAAGCAAAGGGATATTCCTTGAGAGATCATTCTAAGAGGTATTTTACAGTAAGGTTTATATGTACTATACAACCCATTTACAACAGCAACAACAACAATCACAACAACATGACTAATTAGTTTCTGATTGATATACATAGTTTGTTAGTCAGTGTGCAGCTTTGATATATCAAACACCAAAATGATATGCATTTGGTATATTTATGATTTGCATCCTCTAAACTCATGGGGGGTGGGGGTGGTATATGTCCCTCGTACCACCCCCTCCGTCTGCGCACAGCTATTGTCACTATTTTTGTCTGTCATAATTATCATTCTTTGTCCTTGCAGCCGGCATTACAACAGCTAAAGAAGAACATCAACAATGAAGTCCATAAACTTCATAGTCAAAGATTGAATGAAGAAGAGGCCTTAGACCAGGTAAGTTGCCTTCACTGATCATATAATCCAGTAAATTTTTTGTTTGCTTTCATACATTCATGTTTTTATTTTTATTACAAATTCATAGTATTTTCCCCTATAGTTGTGGTGGATTGTGTAGGAAATAAAATGTGCTCTGCTTTCAAAGCAACACACCATTTTTCAGTCAATTTATTCTATTCTTACAATTTCATAAATGTTTACTGTTCAACCCGTTGGAGACGATTTGATTTCGCTATAACACACAGTTTCCATAGACCCCAACACGAGTTAACTTGTACTTAGTCTCCAACGGGTTAATGTATAAACATGTTACAAGTGAATATATATTGAGAATTGTTTGAAATTTACATGCATTTTTACTGAATGTGTTTCAACTTTATATGTAACACAAAATGACTGAGACTACTCCCCCTCCCCCATCACGGAATTTGAATTTAAAACAGCCATTAACCCTAAAAAGGCTGGGGGGGGCGGAATCTGCCCCCCCTAGACGTTTCGCGCAAAATGTCCGCGACGCGGCGAAGCAGTTGCCACGCGCGTTTCAATGACTTTACTTCTCTCGAATCGTCGCGCATCTTTTGAGACAAATTTGCGACGTCCTGGGGTCGCGGTTCCGAAGTTTCCACGTAAGCATTTTGTACTTGCATGTCACCCCAAAAATCGCGTCAAAACTGATTTTGTGAGCTTGTGTAACTTTCCAATACATAATTGTGTTTTCAGGACCAAAATTCATAATGTACTGATTAATTTTTTACTTTTATTGGTTGACAATTAATTGATTTGTGCTGTTTATGACCTTCGGCAAAAGTGTCTCCGACCAATTCATCAAAAAAAATAGAAAACAAAAGTTGAGAAAAACAAGAAATACATAAGAAATTTGGAAAAAACACATAAAATACATAGGAAAATCAATTTGATTCCGGATCTTTTTTCAAGTAAACTTGTTACGAACATGCTAAAAACGAGTGTCCAGACACAAAATTAGCAGTGTTGGAGTTTAGATTAGTGATTTCCAGCTTAAATTATGAAATTTTACGCATAAATTAGCATAATTAACATTGATATTGAAGATCAATTCTGTAATTACTATAGATATAATAACAGTCTTGTAGATTACTGATGGGTAACGATATTTCGGCGTCTGATTTACATCGCGCGATTCGGCCCGAACGGCCGAGATCACTCGGGGGGGGGGAAGTTCGCCGCCCCCCCCCCCCAGATATAGCATTGCCAACACAAAAAAAGCCCAGCCTGATTAGGGTTAAATTATTCCACAAGATCTGGTTTGTGTATCATGTAGTGAGACTGAATACCTGCTGATCTAAGCTTACAGGGTCAACAATTCACTCCAGTGCAGTTGGATAATTGTCAAGCACTGTTAGCTTAGCTCAAAATTAGTAGACTGTGAATGCAAAATCCAGTGTCTGAAAACTAGACTACCATTACAAAGCACAAGTTGAGCAACGGCCTTATTTCAAATGATGTATTCCGTTTATATTTCATAAACTATACACAACATGTGAATCCCAAATTTTTCACAGTGCTTTTTTATGTAGGCGTACCTATTTTTAGTTGAATCAAATGTGAGCAAACATCATTTGGTGTGCAAATCAAAACACAGTCTTCAGGTTCAAGAATTTGAATTTTACTGTCTTTCAGAGTTATTGACTCGAGTCACCAATTCTTCTGACTTGCGACTTGACTTGTGGGCACATGACTTGTGACTTGACTTGAGACAGAATGACTTGTGACTTGACTTGACTTGTGAAAAAATGACTTGGTTACAACACTGATGTACATGTATGCATGATTATGAGTGAGGTATTTTTTTGTTTTTGTTTATAAGATGTTTAAAGACTCTTTATTCTTGATCCATGTACACCCTCTAGATGTCCTTTCTTTTATTCAATGGCCATCTGAATAATGTTTTCTCATCTGCGGCAAAGACTGTGCGGAGTTGTTTATTTTGGGGCACAATTTTTGGTGTTGTTTACTTGTTGACGACTTGACTTGCAACAAAATTACTTGCGACTTGACTTGACTTGTGAAAAAAGGACTTGCGACTTGACCTGACTTATGGGCAGATGACTTGTGACTTGATTTGACTTGAGACGGAATGACTTGAGACTTGACTTGACTTGAGAAAAAATGACTGGGATACAACACTGCTGTCTTTGGTTTCAGGTCAATGAGATGATAGAGGGGAAGGATGAGGAGATCAGGAAGTCAACGGCCCAGCTGCAACGACTTGAGAAAGAGGTGGATGCCGTCAAAGAGGTAAGACGTGGGTCATTGCGTTAGAGGTCCATCGTTAGGGCAGAATGGAATACCGCCCTTCGTTGATGTGAATGCTGGAAAAAGGACACCAATGATTTATGCAATGCAATGTAAATAGCTTGCTTGTGTGATACAGTCAACTCTGCCTAAGTCGAAGTCACATAAGTCGAATAATCGCCTAAGTCGAAGGTCTATACTGGGTCCCATTCCTTATTATTATCCCCTCTCTCGATGAAGACTGGAGGGGATATAGAAATGCCGCCATCCGTCCGAAACACTGGTTTCCGTTCGATAACTTAAGTAATGTTTGATGGATTTTGATGAGATTCGGTATGGAGGTACATGATATCAAAATACAGCCCAAGTTCGATTTCGGAGGTTGTAGCTCAAAGGTCAAAGGTCATAGCTTATTAAATGCGAAAACTGGTTTCCGTTCAATAACTTTACTAATATTTGACAGATTTTGATAAGATTTGGTATGAAGGTGCATGATATCAAAATACAGCCCAAGTTCGATTTTGAAGTGTGTAGGCCAAAGGTCAAAGGTCATAGCTCAATAAAAGTGAGAACAGGTTAATCTAAATGTCTGGAAGCCAGACTAGGGCATATGTAGCTTTGCCCATAAACTGTTTAATATTAATGCAAATTCTTTGCATACTATTCTGACAAAGGTTGCTCTTAACAACCTGACAGCTGGCTGGAGGCTTGCCAGTTGCCAGACATATCAACAACTAATGTATGCAATTTGAATTTTTGGTATTGAAAATTTATTCATAAGAACAGGTGAGAAAATAACTCTGCACTAGGTTTCAGAAGGGAAAACAACCCATAAATTAAAAAGATTTTTTTTTAAAAGTATGTAGGCCACTATATCAGAAATTTAATCACTTGTTGGAAAATATAAGGGGCATAATTGATTTGATTATCAGGCATGTAGTGCGGCTTGATTGGTTTTTCCAAAATATTTTTTTTTGTATGTGAAATGTCCTGATTTTTTTACACACTTTTCAAAATTAAGGGGTAAGAGTAGTTTTTTTTGCATAATTCCCCTGTTTATTTATTTGTAAGGAAAATGTTATTATAATAAGCTTTTAAAGCTAATTAAATTCTGCAAAAAATGAGGGGAAATTCAGCCCTGTAGCTTCTTCATATTCGTATCTTATACCATAGTTGACCAAAATATGTATCACTCTGAAAAGGGGCTGGGGGGGGGGGTATTGTTTCACAAAAAGCAATTACTGTGGGTTTTGACATGTAAAGTCTGCAATAAACTGAAGCAAATAGACTTTTGATCTTATCATACATAGTATCAAAATAGCTCATAAATATGTAAGAATAGCTAACTACAAGTTCCGTTCAATGACTTCAGTAATGTTAGACAGAGTTTGATCTTTAAGTATGTATGCCAAAGGGCAAAGTTCACACTTCATTAAATATACATATGTATGCTATATGTATCCGGCGAGGGGATGCTACGCTTTGCGTTGTCCTTATTTTCTTTTGTTTTTGACCCCTTATAAGTCGAATTTTCTCTCAGTCGAAGCTTTTTCTTCAGTCCCAAAAGATTCAACTCAGGCAGAGTTGACTGTATGATATAACCTGTTGCTACAAAACTCACCAAAAGTAGGCAAAATAAAATGTGGCCCCCCTTCCGATCTCGGCCATGGATCGCGCGACTGCGCTGAAATTTGGCATGCAGGTTCCTTTCAACATAAACTCTAAGTCTGTATAGTAATTTTGGGGAAAAAAAAATCAATCTGTAATTAATATGAAATAATTATGCAAATTTATGCATGAAAAACATGATTTGCATATAAAACACTCAATTTCACATGAAATATTGTAAATTTTTGCAGAAGGGATCTTTGCGACCCTCTTAATTAATTTCCATCATTTAAAATTGCAAAAGTCAATTTTTTCCGTATGTATTTCTTTGTTTTTGTAACTTTTGTTTTTTATTGGGTTTTTTTCCATGAAATTTATTGCAGACCATCTAAAAACCAAAAGTAGCTGAAAATTAAATATGAAGGTCAATTATAATAGAAAATAATGACCTTTTATGAATTTCAAAATATCAGACAAATTCCATTGACTTTGCACACAAATCACATAAATGAGCCATTTTTCGGCCATTTTTGGCATGACGTTGTCTCACGAAAAGTCATGGGGCATCGAGATGCTGTACCCGTTTGTCTCGAATTTGGTCTTAAAAGTTGGGCAAAACTTCAGAGAAAAAGTCATAGAAATACGTGGTAGTACCATTGTGCGTTTAAAAATAATTGCGTGAAACATTGAGGAGCGGCCATCATGCCCCCCCCCTTTTGGCCCTCCAATTTGGACTTCTCGCATTTACGCAGAAACTACCGTTGCAACTTATTGTTCCTTTTGTGGTGACAGGTCACACACTTATGAATCTTTTCTAACCTTGTTAAAGTTGTTTGAAGTTTCTTAAAGTTACATTGTCAAATCAGAATGGAAAAGCACCTCCTTCCATGCAGAATTATGCATCTTTGAAACTTGAATGAAATTTTGCAAATTTGCAAAATGTAGATGAAAATCTCTATGCATGCTCTTTCACAAAGTGTCAACTGCATTTGAGAGAAAGATTTTATCCAAACTGATTTCAAATTACTCCATGCAGAATCTATATGTTCTAACTGAAGAGTATAGAATAAGAAGTATTTAAGTCACATTTTGACGAAATTGAGATAGTGATTTTTTTGAAGTCGTTACATGCCAGGAAATTTTTGACAAAATTTTGGTCAATTTGACCTTTCCTAGTAGGGGGTCAGGGGAGGGGTCAACCGGGGTCAAATTTTTAACTTGGTCTAATTTCTTCAAAATGTATATCAAATCACTCGACTAGTTACAAGGATTAAGAAAATATATAATTGGTGATCCGCGTAACCGCGGATCACCATAGATTTCGTCAGAATTTTTTTCTTTTTCTTTATTTATTTATTCGTGTTTCTTTCTGGTCATTCTTGTGCATCAGATATCTCAAGAACAACATTGTCAATCATCTTGTAACTTGGCATAGTTATGTCCCATGTCAATACCTACAGAATGTCCTCCTGACAATGTCTGTGACGTCATCAATGACGTCATAAGCCAAAAGCTAGTCCTAGCGTACATTTGCAATATCTCAAGCTGGCAGTACAATAAAACAACAAAATTTGGCAGAAGTTAAGTTTAGGTCAAGGGTCAACTTTTGGACCTAATCACGTACGCGCGCGCGTCATGATGGGCTAGCACGGGCGCATCAAAAATTTTAAAAGTTTTAAAATGCTCCAAATGACTTCTTATTAATAGTAGCATACGTTTCAGGTCATTTGGAGCATTTGGTGCGCGCGCGTACGCGCGCGTTTTTTTCCGCGCGCACCCCTTTCCTGACCGAATATCGTCGTTTTTTCGACGGATTTGAATTTCTGACTGAATTCTCCATCAATTAGAACCTTTTTCCGACCACTACGACAAAAAATATTGCTTACAGGTCCAAAAAACGTAAATACGCGCGCATTGCGCGCGTAGTGAATAATGCACATTTTTAAATCACCCATAACTCTCTAGAATTAACGGTGACCCCTACTTTTATTGCTTATTCTGATAGAGTATGATGCATAGATAGCATTTCAGGCATCGCTTTCTATGCCAAAGTGTTATGACGTCATCTATTACGTAACAAAGAAAAATCGTATTTCGGGCATATCTCATGACTGGAGTCGAGTAACATCACCAAACTTGGTACACAGTAACTTCAGGTCAAAGGTCATCATACGTACTTATCATATGCGTGCGGGCGTTACGACGAACGCGTACGCGTACGTTTAAAATTAAGTTTTAAATCAGTCATTTTTCTCTAGAATAAACCATGACCCCTACCTTGTATTGCTCATTCTGATAGCCTATGATCCGTAGATAGCAGTTCAGACACTACTTTGCATGCTGAATACCTGTGACGTCATCTGTGACGTCACAAAGAAAAAACGTATTTCGCGCATATCTCATGAATGGGGTGGATTCAGATAACACAATTTGGTAAACGGTAACTTCAGATAAAAAGTTATCACTGGTGATAATCACAACCGTCCGCGCGTCGCAACGAATGCGTACGCGCACGTCATATTTTCAACTAATGTTTAATAAACAATTACAGGTGATGAGGGACATATTTCATCATGCAATGATAATTGATATACATTGTCTGTCCATTTACCTTAAATTTAATGATCGAATCGGTAACGCGGATCACCAATTCGTCTCAGTGACGAATTCAAAATCTAGTTTATTCGTGTTTCTTTCTGGTCATTCTTGTGCATCAGATATCTCAAGAACAACATCGTCAATCATCTTGTAACTTGGCATAGTTATGTCCCATGTCAATACCTACAGAATGTCCTCCTGACAATGTCTGTGACGTCATCAATGACGTCATAAGCCAAAAGCTAGTCCTAGCCTACATTTGCAATATCTCAAGCCGGCAGTCGAATAAAACAACGAAATTTGGCAGAAGTTAAGTTTAGTTCAAGGGTCAACTTTTGGACCTAATCACGTGCACGCGTGCGTCATGATGGGCTAGCACGGGCGCGTCAAAAATTTTAAAAGTTTTAAAATGCTCCAAATGACTTCTTATTAATAGTAGCATACGTTTCAGGTCATTTGGAGCATTTGGTGCGCGCGCGTACGCGCGCATTTTTTTCCGCGCGCACCCTTTTTCTGACCGAATATCGTCGTTTTTTCGATGAATTTAGATTTCTGACTGAATTCTCCATCAATTAGAACCCTTTCCGACCACTAGGATCCAAAATATCGCTTACAAGTCCCAAAAACGTAAATGCGCGCGCATTGCGCGCGTAGTGAATAATGGGCATTTTTTTTAATGACTCAGAACTCTTTAGAATTAACGGTGACCCCTACTTTTTATTGCTTATTTTGATTTTGAGTATGATGCGTAAATAACATTTCATCCATCGCTTTCTATGCGAAAGTGTTGTGACGTCATCTGTGACGTTACAAAGAAAAATCGTATTTCGGACATATCTCATGACTGGAGTCGAGTAACATCACCAAATTTGGTACACAGTAACTTCAGGTCAAAGGTCATCATGCGTGCTTATCATATGCGTGCGGGCGTTACGACGAACGCGTACGCAAACGTTTAAAATTAAGTTTTAAATCAGTCAATTTTCTCTAGAATAAACCATGACCCCTACCTGGTATTGCTCATTCTGATAGCCTTTGATCCGTAGATAAGAGTTCAGTTACTGCTTTGCATGTAGAATACTTGTGACGTCATCTGTGACGTCACAAAGAAAAATCGTATTTCGCGCATATCTCATGAATGGGGTGGATTAAGATAACAACATTTGGTACACAGTAACTGCAGGTATAAAGTCATCACTGGTGCTAATCACAACCGTCCGCGCGTCGCAACGAACGCATACGCGCACGTCGAATTTTCAACTAATGTTTAATAGACAATTTCAGGTGATGAGGGACATTATTTCACCATGCAATGATAACATTAAAGATATTGTAATGATAACATTTTCTTTAAATTTGTACGCGGATCACCAAATTCGCTTAGTGACGAATTACCATCTATAGAGTTGAATTTGTACAGTTTCAGCTAAGAATGCAGGTTTTGTTGGACACGATATTTGAAAAACTAAACGGTCAATGTTCTTGAAACTACGCCAGTTGATGCCACAACTTATCGTGAATGACGGGCTGCAAATTTCTTGGCATTGCACAATTGCATTTGCAGAATTTCTAGGAATGTTTTTTCATGAAATATCAACTTTATACGCGCTGCCTTACTCTTGTCCAGTTGACTTTGCACCACCTCTCATCATCAAACACAGCCCACAGAATCTCACACACCACTATACCACACAATATGGTCAGATATCTGCCCAACAGCACATACAGACAGACAGTCCTGAATATTTCAGACCTTTTTCTTTTTTTTTTTTTTTTTTTAGTCCAGGCACCATGCGCAGACGATTGTGCAACCGAGACATACGTTTTCAATTTCACTCAACGCTAGTAACAAGTTAC
>JZLH01S0074853.1:106458-116752 GCA_001188425.1 Eucidaris tribuloides | reverse complement strand
GTGTGTGTGTGTGTGTGTGTGTGTGTGTGTGTGTGTGTGTGTGTGTGTGTGTGTGTGTGTGTGTGTGTGTGTGTGTGTGTGTGTGTGTGTGTGTATCATGTAAAATCATTATTATAATCCAGGGACCTGATACACTTGATATTCAAACAGTATCGTATTTGTCGGTGATAGTTATATTCTCCTCTATTTTATCAACTATTATGTTTATGCATTTAATCAATATTCATATTTACAACCAATTTTGTCAGTCATTCTTTCAAGGATACAATCACTTTAATTGTTATATTAGATCAAAGTATCCAGTTATCAGCATAATAAAATGGTCTGAAGTAAAGAAAAATACCCAACACCATCTGTTGTTAAACTATGGAATAATGGTCCAGAAATTAATCATTCAAATATAATGTAAGAGAGGTTGATACGTGGTTTACGAAATGTGGAATGCTGTCGTCCCCCTATCTCCCTGGTGTTTTGGTCCCCAAATTATTGATATTTTTTAATATCATCAGACGCAAAAGGGTGTGCCAACCAAGGCGCCAATTAATCCACGTGACGCCATAGCCGCAAGATACATGTATGTTTTTTTTTCTTTTGCCTCCCGTTTTTAGAGTTTTAACGGTCAAATAAAAGTAAGCGGCCTCCTTTTTCCCTGAAAACGTCAGTGTATAATATAGGTTCCATTCATTAATATAAGTTCTCTTGAACTATACAACAAATAACAGTGAGAACTGGAGAATATCGAGTATTTGTAAGAAATCTCGTAAAGAAATTATTCTGTGGATTCCCTTTAACCTTTGATGGCTTCATGGAGGTTATCAGAATCATAGCCGCATTTTTACAGTCGGGGATTGATATGGCGGTATCTCTGACGAAAAAAAAGGTCGTCCACGTACACAAATCTTTCACATTGTAATTTATTGTTATCTCACCATTACAAGCCATGTCTGCTTTTATAACCTCGACCCTATTCCATTAGTAACATCATAAAGATAGTCATCAGCCGGTTGGAGTTGATATTATCTTTGGTTTTCACTTTGCATAAGTGCTCGGCGAGCCACAATAATCCACAATATCCAAAACACTTGGGAAATATCAGTCCACTGGAATACATTTTGTAAGTGGCGAGTCATATTTTTTCGCAGCATGCATGACCCACTGGTTCTTAATATGAAGGAATCTGTGTCTTCTCTATGATAGGGCAGAGCAGCGAAACATATTAGTCGTCCTTGGCTGCGGCGTTTTGCCCTGTATTTGTCGCGGGATTTGTCGAAAACGTTGCATTGGCATGGGCTTGACTTTCTTCGTACGACGGTGGATCAACCGCTAGATAATAAGGCCGACCACTCCCCGCGCCTCCTCGGTTGTCTCCGCCTACTCCTTCAACTCGTGGGTTGACGTCCTGAATGGGTAGGGGCGGTATAATGCCAGTGGGGAACTGGTGGGCGGGGCATATTGGTGAAAGTGGGTGTGGCTGTCTTGGAGTCTGGGCGTGGCCTTCGTCCTCCCGTCTGAAGCAGCTTTTCAAACTGGCCCAGCAGAAACCCAGCAATATCATTAAGACTGCTATGATGATAGCAGCGGTCACCAGTATCTCCCCAAGCATGGTTGATACGAGGTGATACGTATACAAAGTCTGCGGTGAAATCACCTAAATGGACAAGTTTAAGACAAAGTGTAAATCAATATCAATCACAATATATGACTCATGAAAATCTGTTAAAAATGGGTGTAATAATTACATAAAAATGCCCGTATCCAAAATCCGGTCAAACTGAACTGTGGTTTTACATTAGATTCGAGTTTATTTAACTAGAGTTAAACCTATAACCCTCAGTCGAAATTGGGATTAAATCTAATTCACTTTCTAAAAATTTGGTTTAGTTGGACCGTGGCTTAAGCTAATTCAGACTACAGAATACCGACCAGTAACTTTATCTCTTGCCCTGCCATGGGCGAATCTGTCAAAATTAAATTTTACAGTAAGGTGTTATTATTTTTCTCCTTAAGACTGGAACTAAAATGTTAAACTGATAGCAGTACGACTGCCTGCGTACCTGCGAAGTGTAATCAGAAATTTCTACGAAGGGTTAAAACTGTCTGCGCTATTATCTATACCACTTATATTTTTTTAAAAGTTAAATCCACATCTTGTCTTGCTACAAAAAGTTGTGGTTTGTCAAGGTTTGTCTCCTATCATTGTCAATGTGAATATAATTAAGGTCAACCAAATATATAAAACAGATTTAATATCTATAATAATTATTACATTATTATAATTTAAACAGATCTAATATTAAATTCCAATAAAATACACAGATCACCGACATGCATTGATTTTTTACCGTGTGACAGAATGAGTTTAAGAGGTTTGTTATTTTCAACATACGTATTTAAATGGCATTTGCTTTAGTTTTTGCTACAAAATGTTGTATTTGTCTGTTAATCACTGTACAAAGAGTGTTATATTTTCTTTGTAGTTCTGGATTATTAAACTGTCGATTTTATTTGATTGAAATGGCACATTCATGACCACTAATGATAAAATAAACTCGTTAATTCAATGGGATCAAATTTTTCCTCGTGAACCCTTGATCGTGTAATTTTCACAGCAGAAACCTGAAACAGAATGCTTGATTCTGTTATCATGGTGTCTTAGATTGAGGACTTCTTCAATTCATATCATTCCCCTTAGTAAGTTACTAACTTTTACGGTCTTCGGGTGGTAGCTTTACAACTGGCATTTGGAATTGAGATTGCAAACATGGGATGTATATTCCACATTTTGAACAGTGTGTTTTTATGCATCTTTTATGCATCTTTCTTCACATTCAGCTGGATCAAATCTGAGCAAAAACTGATGTGCTGGTGCAAATCAAGAACGCAATCGTTGGATAAAATACAATTAATGAGTTGACATAATCTTTTCCACCCTGCCAACTTTTATGTCAATACTCTGGCATAACCAGTGTAACGAAATGGGAGTAAATCCATTTGTCACATTATTCTTACAACTAATTAGTCTAAACAAAAATTGTAATCGAACTTACCGACTTGGACGTGAACTTATTAACTTGATAATGTACCTTTCCAGAATCAATTATCTGTAACTGCTTCCATTCCCATTGCGTGCTAAATGTGATGCTCTATTGCTGTCTTCTGTTATGCTTTAATTACCATAACAAGCATGGTGCTTTGCAGTAAAATAAAAGCGCGTTGGGGGTGTTTTCGAGAAAATATAGGCTGATTTTGAGATTTTATCAAACTCGACCTGTGCGTGTTTATATATTATCATATTTGTCAGGATGTACAATCAAAGACCGTGTTACACTGCCCTACGTGTGTTTTAGACATCGTGGTTATAAAACGGAAAGCATCATTCAAACATCAATTTTCCAGTTTTAGAAATCTGAGCTACATGATACTTCAAGCGATTCTTATGTGGAAATTAAGGCCTGAAAATATTACAGTAAGTTCAAAAGTATCATTAAGAGCTTTATCTACAAAATAAAATAATCCATTAGCGACCTCCTTGGACAGCTATGTTGTAAAAAATTTGTCTCCAAGACGTTAATTCATGTGTTAAAATGTGTACATATTTTGCCAGCAACATCAAAACTGTATTGAGTTCTTGTGTGTTGTTTGCATGTAAATGTCCATTCAAACACTATAGTCAGATATCAAAGTTCGACATAAAAAAACTTACAACACACACACACACACACACACACAAGCACAAATACTCACCGATGCACCTCTGACACACACACGCACACGTGTTCAATATACATACACTTACGCACAGACACACAAATCACATAGACATAGACATAGACATAGACATTAACAGTGCCTACATTCACGATATTTCAAACACGAAGGAACCAATTTCATAATAATCAGATATTCTATTTCATTTCGATATTATCCAAATCGACTGTCAAAGTTTTCAACAAAATCCACGCTCTATTGCATTTGTCAAAGTCTTTGTGTGTGTGTGTGTGTGAGTCGTAGTGTGTGTGTCGTGTGTGTACGTGTGTGTGTCGTGTGTGTAGTGGTGTGTGTCGTGGTGTAGTCGTGTGTGTGTGTGTGTGTGTGTGTGTGTGTGTGTGTGTGTGTGTGTGTGTGTGTGTGTGTGTGTGTGTGTGTGTGTGTGTGTGTGTGTGTGTGTGTGTGTGTGTGTGTGTGTGTGTGTGTGTGTGTGTGTGTGTGTGTGTGTGTGTGTGTGTGTGTGTGTGTGTGTGTGTGTGTGTGTGTGTGTGTGTGTGTGTTTCTTCATATAGGAGAAAGCATCAGTCAAGTCGAAGAAATTGGATCAAGGTTGTCGGTAAATCCCAACTATATTTTTATCTAGTGGCTCAAAAGACTAGTTTCCAGATGTATATTTGTATATCCTGCAACTGGAGAGATGAGGATACCATGTTGCATTTCATTTCATTATTTCCCTTCAATTTACATAAAGGGCAGATGTAATGACGTCAAACTGGTTCGGAAATATATGGGGACAATACAAGCCATAACTCAGGACCACTGCGGTATTTCCTTTTGGTAGTAACAACCAGCTTCGATGCGGTGCAACTGGTTTTGCAATTGTCCACACATATTTCTGAACCAGACTGACGTCACACTTCGGCACCATATTTATCGACGAATATTTCCACGAACGGCTATCAGTGCTTGAAAGTCTTTCATTATTACCAGACCAATAATCTGACCGGAAGCGATCCAGTTACAATTTTACTGGATTAAAATGCGCATAAAATGTTAAAAGTGTATGTGTATTCGATAAATCCTTTCACTTTCATACGCAGAATATCACGTGCAAAGTCTGTATTTGCAGTTCTGTCGCAATGGTATACTGAGTAGGTTAAAGTATACTACCTCAACATTTTGCCTTCACTTATTTTTACGGTAACTTGTCACGGTTATCATTATCTGACCACAGAAGAGCAGCAAATTCTCAGTGCGTCTTTTAGTAAAAAGTACATTAATATACAAACGAGTTGCTCGTGATCCTTCAGTCAGGTTCCAGTGACAATTGAGCCAGGGCATAATGCTGACTTTCTTCGTAAGTAGGTGGCGCTACCGGTATGAAATAAGGTCGTCCACTCTCAACAAATCCCAGATTCTCCTCGTCGTCAACTGGTAAGGCACCGTCACGAACACCCTGTGAAGAAATGTCATCAGACGGATGATGGTCGATGGTTGGCCCTGAAGTCTGTGGGGGCGACTCGGCCACATCGTGATCTCGACTCTTGGAGCTGAAGCAGGCCTTCATGTTTCCCAAACAGAATTTTATTAGTGTAAATAAGACTATGACGATAATACAGACAACGACGACAGTCTCTCCAGGCATCACGGATATCGACACTGTGATAGAATAAGCAAATCACAGTTTAGAATCAAGAGTATGCCTGACAATCAAAACAAATTACAGCATACTTCAGGAGTATAAATGGGTTCCTATATGAGAGGACTGAGAAAGTCATTTGTGAATAAATTATAGCTCCTGAACACCTATCAGACAGCCGGGTTAGGAATACATCCCAGGAGTGGAGGTGGCGCACAATAATGTGCAGCCTGCTCAGTACAAGATTAACATGGGTCCAATTATCAGGGGGTAATATGTGAAATCGTGTGAAACAGCGTTAACGCTGTAATAAAAGACCATAAACCCTCACCTTAGCCTTTTTAGCTTTTCAGAGAAAGATGAAGTGATATGGATGCCACGGACAGAGTGAATTTGAAAGCACGATCAATGAGGCAGTGGCTCCAGACACTGCCAGTGGGGGCATGGAAGTGATTTGGCTGACAGAGGGGTGGAGTTTCTAACAAAGCTGTTTGATAGGATATTGGATATTGAAAGGATGCCTGATGACTGGGGAAAGAGCATGTTAGTGTCGATCTATAAGAATAAAGACGATGTGCAGAGTGTTGGTAATTATGGAGGAGTAAAATTGATGTGTAATGCTATGAACTGTGCTAAAGATTGGTGGAAGCTAGGCCGAGAAAGAAAGTATCAAAATGTGAGTAGCAGTTTCATGTCAGGGATCGAGGAACAAGACGGATACAATAATTACGTTGAGGATGTTGGAGAAATATAGAGAGGAGCAAATGGAGCTGCATGTGTGGGTCTCAAAAAGGCATATCATAGGGTGCCAAGAGAGGAATTTTTGGAAATTGTATGAGAGAGCGGCGGGTAGTATAGATGTGAGGAGAGTGCATTACATGTTCGAAGCGTGTGAGGCAGCCATGAGGTGTGAGTTAGGTTGAATAAGCCTTATCTTATTGGCAATGGCGATGGTGATCGACAGGCTGATGGGTGTGGTGAGACAGGAGTCTCCGTGGACCGTCATGGTCGCAGATGACATCATGATTTGCTCTGACAGCAGGGAACAGGGTGAAGGAAACTTGGAAAGCTGGAAGTATGCTCGGGAGATTATGGAATGAAAGTTATCTGGACATGAACAGAGTACATGTGTGGAAATAAAGTGGCAGATGAAGGTCTGGAGAAGCTGCAGTGTTCACAGGTAGCGAAGTTGGAAGACTTAAAATACTTAGGCTGAACACTTCAGTGTGAGGACTGTAACAGGGATGTGAAAAAAGATAACCCGGACGGGATTGAATGGGTGGAGAGTGACAGGAGTTATGTATGACAGAAAGGTATCTTCCAGAACAAAAGGGAACATTTAGAACGGTGGTTAGACCAGCTATAATGTATACGGACTTAAGACCGTACTTTTAACAAAAAGGCAGGAAGAAGAGTTTGGTGTAGTGAACATTGAGAATGTTGCAATTTTCTTTAGAGTGACAAGAAGGGGTAAAATAGTATTCATTGGACAGGAAACGTAGGAGGGTTTCAGAATAAGATGAGACGGGGAAGACTGTGGTGGTTGGGGCATGACGAAAGGAGAAGTGTTGAGTAGATAGGAAGAAATGTGCTAGAAATGGTGCCACCAGGAAAACACCGCTAATAAGATTTACATCTAGTGTGTTGCCCATTATCAGAAGAACGTTAATATTCAAAACCCTGTGTGTTAAAGGTAAATTTCTTTGTGCCAATCTGTTTGGTGTTAAAATACTAGCCAATGTATTGACATTGTACACCGCGTCTGGTATTCATACTGGACAACACCATTTAACACCCCAGGTTTTGCAGCGTGTTTAATGTATTTTATAGTGATGTAATATCACGTGAGCACGTCGCCAACTTGCCGTGATATTTTACGAAGCAAACTCAAATAACTTACAAATGAAGAAAATGAAACTAGATGCATAAATCTATGATATTACTAAATTCGTACATGTTGCTTATATCACCAGTGCTGCACGCTGATTCACTGTGTCAATAATTGTGATAAAAGTGGAATTTTCTGCCGTGTACCGCAGTATTCTGATAAGTTTATTTTGATAAAATATAGACATTGTTGATTTTGTAAAACTTGACCTTTGTAAATCAATAAACAAATCATTATTCAACTACGTAGCCATTTAAGACCACACAATAGCTGTTGTTTGATTGTTATAGCTACTTGTATAACCGTCTGTGTCAATCAAGTTAAGTAACCGTACAATTTGTAAACGCAGAAAATGTTGAGATTTTTACTAATTTGCCCCCCCCCCCCACCGGCTCAAGGGAAATAGGCATTCTAACTTGTTTGATATGCGTCATAAAACATGAATAATGAATAAACATCAGCTAAGTCCATTGTTTGTCGAAACTGAAGCCTTAAAAAGAATGATGTCTCCTGCTTGAATGACCAAAACTGAATATTATTGTCCTACGTATACTCTTATATCTTTTGACATGAAGAATCTACCGTATCACACGTATCACACGTTAATACAAAAAAAAATTATTATTCAAGTTACTTTTTCAAATGAATTATCGTGGACTTAGTCTTGGGTAATTGTTTTACCAATAATTATATTCAATTAATATAAGGTTATTACATGCCTTTCTGCATTGATAATAACCTTTATCTGAAATACAGGTTCAACTTTGCACCTTTAGCAATGTCACACTGGGAGCACCTTTACAGGTGCAAGTTTGCACCTTTCAGACCAATGATATACTGGTAGCACCTTTAAAGATGTGAAGCTTTGCAGGTCTGAAAGGTGCAAAGTTGCACCCGTAAAGGAGCTCCCAGTGTGAAATAGGTCTGCACCTTTAAAGCTGCACAGCTGAACCTATTTTTCTTAGTGTGTACCTGTGCAACTTTTTGTTACACTTAACAAATTTTATGAACAATCGCTTCAATTGGGCTCCTAAAGATCTGAAACATCGTAATGAAATGTTTTACCTACGACCGTTGCTGCTGATCACAAATAATCACTTCGATGAAACAAAGTGATTCCTCCAGTCATATCAAGTTTTGAGGAGATTCGTAATCCATCGGTCCCATTGCCACTATAAATGTTGTACAATGTGCATGTAGACTTGGATTAGAGGTACCGACAAAGTTAATGTTATAAACCTATATCTGCGTCACACGCGTCTCCGGCCTCCTCCTGGGCCAGTGCTGTAGAAGTCAACCATGTCATGATCACACAACTGGCATGAACGCAATACAAATGTGTCGTGTTTCTCTAGCAAAGTATCATTAAAAGCACGAAGAGAAAATCAACCACCGAAATACCCCTTTTGTTCATAGCAATCTGTAGTATGTACGCACATTCCTGGTGCGCAAAACAGTTTAGAAGCACATACCCTTGTCGGTCGGGGTGCGCAAAACAGATTCTGAACAATTTGTGGTTTAGACTACTGCTTACATATAGTCTCTGTGTTCTGGCTCCTCCTTTGACACAAGCAGACAGTAACCAGTTTCAGGTGGGTCGATTCGGTGTAAAAGTTTGTCACAGGGTCCTTGCATCCAGATTGACATCAATCAGAATCCACTCCCACCAAATAAATGTTTCAGGAAAAATCAACAGTGCGGTAAGAGCAGCTTTCTTCATAGGAGGGTGGAGCCGTCGCATTGTGGTAAGGTGAATCAGTCCTCGGGCCGTCGGGGCTGTATACCCCTTCGCTAAGAAGTGGGGTATTAGCAGAGCATTGGTAGGAGGCATTCGTCGATTGAGGGCACGACTGTTCATCAATCTGTTCTTGTGCCTCTCTCATAGTTTTGGAACACCAGCGAAAAAGCCACGCCAAGAGTACTCCTAACACTACTACAACGGCGACGATGATAAAAACAGGATCTTCCATACTAGTGGTCTCGTAGTCGGGGCAGAGCTCATGATATAGAGTCACGATATTTTGAAACGTTTGATGTTGCTTTCGGTTCTTTAAGTGAAGAAGTCAATTACAGCTGCAAGAAATAAAGAGACAATCAAAATGTCAGTTTTCAAAGGAGTACTAACTGTTTATATGTTTGTACAACGTACTAGCTCGTATCAAAAAAAAAAAATATTGATCAACCGTTGTGTGACAAGTCAAGTCAAACCCGGAATAATCGATGACAATATTTAAATAGTGAGCTTTGTTTTACCCATATCGGTTCCATTGTATTTGCCCTGGCGACATAGCTTTCTCGACAATTGTACACTTTAACCCTTACCTCAACCGAACGCCTAACCCTGACTACCTTACGAGGGACTTAGGTAAATCCCTTTTTATGCATATGTATTTATTTTTTTTATTCTTTTATTTTTTTATTTTTTTTATTTTTATTTTTTTTTTTACTTACTTATTTATTTACCCCTTTGTTGGAGATGATCCGTTTTCATACTATTTTTTTTTGTTTTTATACGATTGCACCCCTTTGTCAAGTGGAAAGACTAATTCCTTTTCTTAAATAGGCAACAATCAGACACAGTCGTAACTTGAAGTTGTTGGCTGCAATTGCTTATTATTTGCTTAAAATTACAGCCTCGTAACGCTGCGACGAATTGCGACGAACTTGTATTATCCACTCTTCCATTGGTTACACTTTTCAATGGAGATAACGTAACTATAAATTCAGAATATTTTAAGAAAAAAATTTTCAATAGTGCGAGAAGGTCACTTACCTTCCACTGATACAGCCTCAACTTACACTCGAAATATCATAATTTTAAGCTGCGAAATACTTCCGTTTCTCAGTATTAAAATTGTATTGTGTAATTATTTGAACATAGATTCGAATCACTTGCGCAGATACTGCACTTATAGCTTAATAAATCGCTAAATGTTAGTATTCAGCTCATTATTGATAAAATTGAACTCTTCCCGATACGTATGCAGATAACCGCATTAACAGCTAACATAACTTTTACTAGAACATGAGTGCATTGTAAAAATGCGGAATTAATCTCT
>JZLH01S0074853.1:88580-102772 GCA_001188425.1 Eucidaris tribuloides | reverse complement strand
TGGCGTGCCCGGAAAATAAAATTTGTACCTTGGACTTGGAATCGAAAACCGTTTTCGTCCCCCCCCCCCCCCCCCCGCTGTGGGAAAAAAATAGCCAAGTATTTGACCGTGGATGAAATTGCCTTCTCTGACGGCGTACGCCAGGTATGCTAATGGTGTCAGATGTTGGAAGGGGCGCGATTTTGGCGCTTGCCCTGGGTGCACTTTTTTTAGATACGCCACTGGACTAGCATCTGGTGCTTATTGCATAAAACTTTAACCGCAGAAATTTCTCTGGTTAAATATGAAAACGCTAATAAGTGTGATCTTTACCATGCATTTTTCAATGGGAAAAAAAAACTCTGGTCAAAATAACTGGAGTTTCTTTTCCGGTTAAAGTTTTATGCAACATGCCCCAAGGAATATAGACATATATAATTCATCGATCTTGGGCGTTTTTTTAAATTCTACGTTATTGTCAATTGTTTGTAAACTTACTTTGCAAAACAACCATTGTCTACCCCCACCACCACCACCATAGAGTATCAGCAATGATCAGTCGATTCCTCGTGATGTATTATGGGAAATAGTCGACACCTCGAAATAGTTGACTTCCTTGACCCAATGACGCCCGATAATGTAATAGCCAAAAGCACTGCTTTCTGTGTGGGTGCATTTCTTTTATTTCAATCAACAAATATGTTCACATATCAATCATACAAATACATAACAAATATTATGATAACATTTATCATGAGCCGTGCTGTAGAATATTGGATTTTTCTTTCCAAAATAACATAGCATAATACATGTATGATGTATTACACATACTTTCATGATGTAATGTGATAAAATGCAAAGCAAACGAACGAAACTTGGTAAAACCCTATACCGGTGATAATTAAGCAAACTACATTGTCTGCTTATACATGTATTTTGCATTTTTGAAGAAAAAAAATAACATAGAATGATGTGTAATGGGAAAGATCGATCCACTTGGAAGCGAATTTGTCTTAATGCGGACAGCTTAAAAAATATTTAAGATTACTGTTGGGCATCTAATAACATTGTAATTGGACACCCCCCCCCCCAACAAATAAAAATCGGAACAAACGTAATTGATATGAAGTCATAAAGTATTAAACAATTATAATGTCAAAAGAAACCCCTTATCAATTTTGTGTGTGTAAGTACAAAATTCAAATCAAAACAAAATTAATATTTCATTTACAGAAGTTCAACTTTATAGACATCGTATAAAACAATATTTCAATTTTAGAAATTCTGAGCTACACAATTTTCCATGCTACCAGTGTCTCTCATAAGGTCTACAAATGAAGCCCTGAAAAAATGCAGTACAATATAATCATTATGTGCTTTTAAAAGTGGTAATCATTAAGCGACCATTCCAATTTCCCCCATAGACTGCTTTGTTGCGGAATTTTTTATCAGCTAACAATAAATTGTACCGATTCCTATCTGTACATATTTTATGAGTGACAGCATAACTGTCAGTAGTTAATGATAGTTTTTTGTTTCTAGGGTGTGGATTTGTCCATTCAAACACTGTCAGAAATGGCAGATAGCAAAGTTTGACATTTTTTAAAAGGGGCACACAATTTTAAATAGTTTCTTTAACTATATTATATCCTACAGTTTTTCTGGTGTGTCAATGGTTCACATGGACTCTAAATGTCATAATCATTTCCAGAAAACACACGGGCGCTTCTGATCGGCCTGGGCCGGGGGAGGCGGGCCCAATCTGGTTTACTTCAGTGCTTTACTCAATCTGCCAACACTGTTCCCGATTACACAACAACTGGCATGATCCCAATTCGAATCATCGCTGTTCTCTTATAAAGGGATCATAAAATTTAGGCAGGAAGTAAAAAATAATAATAATAAATAATAGTAATCACGGCAATTGCCGTTTGTTCTTAATGATCCTAGCAATCACCGCTTTGTTTGAAAGGCCGACTGTCGTGACAGAATGAAAGACGCCCTCTTTTGACTGAAATCATAAAAGGGTGTAGTAATGTCATCCATAAGGCAACGGAAACAGCCTTGACAGTGTGGACAAATACAACATTTGTTTTCCTCCTCTGGCACTGCAAAAGTTCATGTTCATAAATATGTCCCTGTATTCCAAGTCTCGTTGACATTCTCTTTGTGTTCGAGATAATTAACCCTCGACAGTGGGCATTCAGGAGTATTCAACTTCGCGATATGAACAGCTTTCTTCATAGGAGGGTGGAGCCGTCGCATTTTGGTAAGGTGAATCAATCCTTGGGTCGTCGGGGCTGTGTACCTCTCCACTAAGAAGTGGGGTATTACCAGAATGTTGGTAGGAGGCGTTCGTCGACTGATGAGGGCACTGCTGCTCATTAACATGCTCCTGCTCCTCGTCCCAGGTGTCCAAACAGGAGCGACAAACACAAGCAAAGAGAAATATTAATACTACGCACACGACGACGATGACGATGACAATAACGAGAACATCCATACTCGAGATCGTATATTCCGGGCATGAGATTGAGTCACATTGTTTAATGTTTGTCGTTGCTGCCGATTCGTAAAGTGGAGAAGTTGAATATCGCTGCAATGACAAAATGACAATCAAAATGTCGTTTTCCTAAAGGTGTAAATTGTTTACAGATTAGAAATATTGTTAGAAACCGCAGTTGATAAAATTTGTTTGAATAAAACGCATTGATTAGTGTCGTTGATATACAGAAGTCAAGAAGTCAAGTTAAACCCAGAATAATGATGGCAATGCTGTATTATCGAGCCTTTTAGAGATGTTGCATTAAAAGATTAAACATTACAAAAGGATCCTGCTGCACCATGCCAAACCTATCAGCAATATTAAAAACATGTTTTACAATGTTTGATCAATTCTCGCTATCTGGCATCAAAATATTACTAAATCCTAACATACACACTCATACACACTAAGTCGAGACACGTACACAATAATGTTACAACCTACAGAAAATGGGGAAAATGCAAAGATGTCCCTGATTTTCCTGTATTTTGTACCGTTATATATATTTTTGGGGCTGGAAAAAAATTATGAGGGTATCCCTACAGCCAGTCTTATCCCCGCATACCTGATAGAATAAAGGTGAATTTCCCCCAACCATGCATGAAATATGCACACACAGAGACACACAGATACAGACACACAGGCACACATACAGACACACACGTACACACACGCACGCATAGACAAACGCACACACACACACACACATGCATACGCACGCACACGAAAACGCACCACGCACACACACACATATATACACACACATACACACACACACACACACACATACACATACACACACACAAATACACATACATACACACACACACGCGCGCGCGCGCGCGCACGCACACACAGACCTCATTCTGTCTAGTTCTTGCATTATATAACACTGCCGATCTGTCAACTCGATCAGGCCCGATCAAGTCAATTTCGGGGCCTTTTGGGTCTAGTTCGGCTTTGATCGACATCGTTCTGGTTACCTAAAAGAGCATTTTGAACATGCCGACAACATTCGGTTAGGGAGCCAGAGCGTTGTCGATCACCCCGATTCATTAAGGTAGATTGACCCCGATTACCGTGCCTAGCTTGACCAACCAGACTCAGAATCGGCCTGATCGGACCGTATCGAGTTGACAGATCGGCAGTGTAAACGTAAGCATTATGCGGTTCCCTCAAAATACATGTAGTGCTTCTTATCCGTAAACGATTGTATGTCTATGCCTCGTGGAATGGCTAATGGTTTCCGTTAATTCAAGGAAGAAAATGTTAAGTTATAATTTGAGGTTGACAGCTACATTAATTTATTTTTATTATTTACTCACAAATTATAGCCCCCAAACCTTGTAATTAATTCTTATGTGTATCTCCCGGATTGATTGCATGTTCTATGAGATATAATAACTGTTTAAATTCATAATTAAACAAAGATTACTAAGGAGAAGCTCACTTACCACCATTGCACACGAATATCCATAATCTAGTGGGAGAATTCTCTGTTCTTCAGGTAGATTTAATTGTACTGTATATTGCAACATGAGCTAGATTGAATCTTCGTGCCAGCCGTACTTATAGTTTATAAACGGTAAATGCTCGTACTCAGCTTATTACGTATTATCTCGAAAAATTGAACTTTGCACCCCTTCATTTCTATGGTGGCCCTGAAGGGACATCGTAAATCGTGAATATCCTTGCCAATATTCACGACTAACTCTGCAGTATCGCACATTTAGTTGCAAATATCGGCGCCAATATTCACATTACCTTTCTTACTGGAAATGCGGTGCAGTGTAATGTGAATTCGTTTGGCCAAGTTGTATTTTTTGTTCTCTTCTGTCACATTCGTGTTGCTTATGTGAAGGAAACACGGTATTAAGAAGGTAAAATTAAGAATATAAACGTACGTTATTATTCAGTCTTGTGCTTTATTTCTTAAGTGTACTTTATTGCGACTTCTGTTTAAAGCATACAATGCGAAACATTTATCGTTTATACCACCACTCTCAGAATAACATGGAAGTTGGCAGATTAACAAATAATACTAGTAGCAGCCGTGATAGGTCGAATTTTTCGTGATGCATTGTGGGAAATAGTCGACAACTCGAAACAGTTCATTGATCCAATGACGCACGATATCGTGATAGCTAAAAACATGCACATGAACAACCGCAAGCCCTACGTTATATGTGGGTGCATTTAATTAAAGTTCAAAATCAAGTTGAGATTTTATTATGACAAATGAAATGATATCCACCTCTGTTGGAATATCAAGTTCAAATTGAGGTTTTATTTTCCATCAACGACAAAATCATAACAAAACAGAACCTTCAAATCATTGGGTTTTTTTCTTATATAGGGATCATAAATCTTCAGCGGGAAGCAAAAAAAAAATAATAATAACAAGAAGAAATAATAACCACCAAAATTGCCGTATGATCCTCACAATCACCGCCTTGTTTTGAAGGTCCACTGCAGTGACAGGATGAAATACGCCCTCTTTCGACTAAAATCATAAAAAGGGTGTACTAATGTCACCCATAATGCAACGGAAAACAGCCATGACAGTGTGAAAAAATACAAGGTTTGTTTTCCTCCCATAATATATACACTATGGCTCTGCAACAGTCCATGTTCATGAATATGGCTCTGCCTGGTTGCTGGTTGACATCCTCTTTGTGGTCGAGGTGACCCTTGACAGTGGGCCTTCAAGAGTATTCAACTTTGCGATACGAGCAGCTTTCTTGATAGGAGGGTGGAGCCGTCGCATTTTGGTAAGGTGAATCAATCCTCGGGTCGTCGGTGCTGTGTACCCCTTCGCTAATGATTGGTGTATTACCAGAATGCTGGTTGGAGGCGTTCGTCGACTGAGGGTGTGGCTGCCTATTAATATGCTCCTGCTCCTCGTTCCTGGCGTTGAAACAGGAGCGACAAACACAGGCAATGAGAAGTGTGAATACTACGCACATGATGACGATAACAATAACAGGAACATCCACACTCAAGACCTTATATAGTCGGGGCAAAACCCATGAGATTGAGTCACATTATTCGCAACGTTTGTCGTTGCTACCGGTTCGCAATGTGGAGAAGTTGATTATAGCTGTAACGACAAAAAGACAATAAAAATGTCTTTTTTATTATAAAGATTCTACACCGCACGTAAAGATATTGCTTATTTTTCCTTACTACTTTGTACTGTTACATCTATATTTTTTATTTGTTTGCTGGAGAAAAATTGTGAAGATATCCCTACAACCAGTCGTATCCCCGCATACCTGATGAAAAGTAGATGAAATTCCCTCGCCGAGCAAGTTTGAACACACACACACACACACACACACACACACACACACACACACACACACACACACACACACACACACACACACACACACACACACACATACACACACACACAACAAACAAACAAACAAACAAACGCAGAGAGAGACACACGCATACACACACACACACACACAGACACATACACACACACATACGCACACACCTTGTAGGATGCTAAATGCCTTTCTACCTATCTATTGCATGATATGCGGTCCCTCAAAATAGTAATCTTATTCAACTACAACGGTTAATGGCTTCTGTTAATTCCCAAAGCAACTGCAAAGTTGAATTTTGAATTTGACAGCTACATTAATTTACTTATATTAGTTTACTTACAACTACTTCCCCCAAAACCTTGTGACTAATTCTATAGTCTATATCCCGGATAGGTTACATCTTCTATGTTATACTATTACTGCTTAAATTCAGAATTAAACAAACACAAAAAAACTCAGGAGAAAGTCACTTACCATAACTGATCAGCTACATAACTGCACATGAATATCCATAATTTAGTGGAATAATTCTCTGTTCTTCAGCTATGTTTAAATGTACTTTATATTGCAACAAAGGCTAAACTGAATCATTATGCGCACCGTACTTAAAGCTTGTAAACACTAAATGTTCGTATTCAGCTTATTATGTTACATATCTTGTAAAATTGAACTTCGCACTCCCTTGTATCAGATAAACGGAATATACAGCACACACGTAACCTTTCTCACTGGAAATTCAGTGCAGTGTAATGTGAATTCGTTCGGCCAAATTGTAGTTTTCATTCTTCTTTGTCACATTCAGTTTGATTGTGTGATGGAAACACGGTATAAAAACGCAAGTTAGGTTTTGGCGATTTTCCGTTCATTTGAAAGGTTTATGCCCAAATGTCATGTCACACCAATAACAGATTCTGAATGTCTTTAGTTTTTTTTTAATTAATTGATGAAAAATGTCGGGGGGACTATATTTTACATTATAGCATCCAAAGGGTTAATTAGGTGTTAAGATTATCTGAATTATACCTCATCATAAAGATCAGAGTCTGACGCACGATATCGTGATAGTCAGCGAAGTCCTGCGTTTGTGAACTTTTGTGTGAATTTAATTAAAGTGCATTATCACAACGAATGTGTTCGGATATTAAGTTCATGTTCAAGATGAAGTTTTATTTTCAATCAAGAACAACAAATGCAACGATACAAAGATATAACAAAACATAACATAACATAATTTTAGAATGATATTTTTTTTCTTTTCAATGCAAAATAGTATAGCATAATTGTTACACATCCTTTGCAACATAATGTGATAAAATGTAAAGCAAACTTAACAAACGTAATACTGTACCAGTAAATTTGAAGAAAATTACACAGAGTGCACATGTTTTGCAATTTTTTAAGAAAAAACATAATATAATTATTTGTAATGAAAATGAGTAATCCACTTTGAAGCGAATTTGTCTTAACGTGGATCGCTGTATACATTGAAATGTAGGTATATAAAAGCCTTTGAATGTTTATTTGCAATTAAACTTCCATCGAGGACACAGCTTCATGGGATGTATCATTTTGAACACAAGATGTACACTACACAAACATACAATAAAATAGAGGCATTATTCCAAATAAACCTCAGAAGATTTATACAGCTTTGATAAATAAATCAGTGGAATGCATTCACCCCACCGCTGTACATCGCAACATCGGTTTTATAGGTTTTTTGATAGAAATAATCAACATTAGAAAATCCAAGTATCGAGAACACCATCGCATAAGCTATCTAAATTCACTGGATCTCATTTGCAAACATCCCCGCAGACCAGGAAAAGATAACCCATGCCCTTAAGCTATTGATGAAGGCTATGTCTGTGAAATCTGGGGGTCAGTAATTACCTACAATTTGAAAAATGCGAAAGAAAAGCAATAGCCGTTTATTGTACGTTCTATGGTAGGAATTTTTTTCTCGCGAGAAAAA
The DNA here is from genome assembly GCA_001188425.1 of Eucidaris tribuloides. Lineage (NCBI taxonomy): Eukaryota > Metazoa > Echinodermata > Echinoidea > Cidaroida > Cidaridae > Eucidaris > Eucidaris tribuloides. The sequence continues at coordinate 94,932 of JZLH01S0074853.1, read as the reverse complement.
AAAATTATTCAAATCAGAGTCTAACGGTCCCTATAATTCCACTGAAACTGAGTTTCCAGCTCCTTTATTTGCTAAAAGTTCCCAGATGGCATTTTCTCCCAAATGTCATTGTATTTACACAATGTTAATGTTTAGGCATGCAAAAGAGATGCCCTGCCTTTAAATCGGTTTCATTCCTTCAGTAATGTGTAAATTAAAGTGCAGAATATGTCGTAATTATAGGATCATTCACAATCATTATTTTGGTGTGAAGTCAAATCGACAATTCTGCATTTACAGAGAAGACTCGGAAGAGGAAAATCGGTTATATAAGTCTGCAACCGAATATCATGCGACAAATTGTTTAACAAAAGGTAATTTTAAAAGAAAAATCAGTCTTCAAATGACAGAATAGGTATTTTGTGTTGTACACCAAAAGTTACAATATATGATGTGTGACCAAACGCAACACTCAAACACAGTTCAAAGGGCAATCGTGCTACATTAACGGCAGACCACTTTTAACATAACGAACTTTACTGTTCGATTTCTGACGATATGTCAGTCTGATATAACTAATTAGTGTCAGTCTCTTACTGTTATATCAAGAGATAAATATATTCTTTATTTGCTTACATACAAGTATTGTACACCAATCTAAAAGACCAGTGAGTAATAGGAATAAGGTGTGATTTGATCAAGTATTTTAACTGGGTGGGAACATTTTCATGCAATTTACAGTCCCATGTACGAGGCGAATCCAGATATTTCGAAAAAACGGGTGACGTTGGGAGATGTTGGCGTTCGTATGTTCTCATACAAAACAAAAAAGATGAAGGACCTTGGTCCTTCTATACTACACTATACTATACTATACTATACTATACTATACTACTATATACTATACTATACTATACTATACTATACTAACTATACTATACTATACTATACCATACTATACTATACTATACTATACCACTACCCTTCCACTTATATACCGAATCCCACCAGCGGCGTCAATTTTTTTTCGGATTGGCGGGCGAGGTAGCAAATGTGTCAAAATTTTCGATGTGCTGCGCGCGCAAAATTGTCATATAGAATTTTGCGCGCGAAGCGGAATATAATGTATGTTTAACAGCATTGTAGGTAAAGTTTAACGGTTATCTAGTACCTTCCACTGTTACGCTTTATGAGTTTTTCAAGTTGTCAAACTTATTGGGGGAACGATATGATTGCCCACAATATTTTAATTGGGGTAACTGCCCCCCCCCCCCATCCCCTCCCCAGGATTGACGCCCCTGAATCTCACAACGGGACAATGAATAATACAAAATACAAAGACATCACATGATGTTAATATGCACGTGACTGACTCTTGAAGGATTTCCAGCCATTGGTTGCCTGTGATATGATCGGGTACGAGTTAGGCCTAGGGTTAGGGTATATGGTTAGAATTCGTCTATGTAATTGTCGCCAGAGCATATGTCATGCAGCCTACATGGCAATTTAAACTATAACCGCTGCTACTGATTACAAGCATTTCCATTGAAGAAACAACTGCATGTACTTATGGTCATACCAAGGTTTGAAGAGATACACGTATGTCGCTGTCATGGACCTGGGCGGACTTCTGGGTCTTCGACACGTACAGGTATACCGATATGGGGCCTGCCCCTTCTGTTTTGCTGCTTTGCTTTACTCGAACTGCCAACTCTGATCCCGATTACACAAAAATCAGCATGAATGCGGTTCAAATTATTGTCACTTGCTGGAAAAAAAAGATCAGAAAACTTCAGCAGGAAGCAAACAATCAACCACGGCAATTCCCGTTACAATCTTCGAAAGCCAACATCATTTGGTCAAACTCCCGCCATCTTTTCAAGAATATTCAACCGTGCGATATGAGTGGCTTTCTTCATAGGAAGGTGGGGCCGTTGCATATTGGTAAGGTGAATCAGTCCTCGGACCGCTGGGATTATTGTCTGTCCCTTCTCTAAGAAGGGAGGTGCCATCAGAATAGTGGTAAGTAATGATCGTCGACTGAGGGCACGGCTGCCTGTTAATATGTGCCCTTTCCTCGTTACGTTTTCTGGAACAGGAGCGATAAGCACACGCGGAGAGAAGTGATAGTATGACGATTATGATAATGACGACAAGATATGCTTCCATATTCGAGGTCTCGTAGTCGGGGCAGAGCCCATGATAGAGAGTGGAAATATTCAGAACGTTTTTGTTGTTTCTGGTTCTTTAATTGTAGAAGTTGACTGTATAACTGCAACGAAAATAGAACAATTGAAAAATAATTCATATTTCAAAGGTTTAAATCTGTGTATACATCTTATAGATTTTAATACACCTGCCTTGTTTGCATTTTTTTGAAAAAACATACTGATCAACCGTCGTTGATATATACAAGTCAAGTAAAGTTGAAATCATCGACGACAATAATAATTAGTTTTAGAGCTATTGTATTACGAAAGATATTACATTGTCTTATTCCGATAGTCGCGTGCTAGCTTGTCCTGTATACGGTCGCGTTGTTACGGCACAAATTGTCGCCGGTGCCCGAAGTTGACGGCACAGATTGTCGCCAGCCATGATCTAAGCACATTAATTTGTTCGAGCATGTAAAAGCCATAAGTGACAATATGAATAGGGTTCGTGGATCGAATATTTAGAAAGGGAAAGAAGGGGTAAAGTGATCAAAGAATAAAATACACACATATCCATGCACACGAGCAAAATCTGGCTAGGACATTTTAAGTGTCTTTCTGAAAGGGTGTGTTTGTGTATGTGTGTGTATGTGTGTCTGTGTGTGTCTGTGTCGTGCGTGTGTGTGTGTGTGTGTGTGTGTGTGTGTGTGTGTGTGTGTGTGTGTGTGTGTGTGTGTGTGTGTGTGTGTGTGTGTGTGTGTGTGTAGTGTAGTGGTGGTGGTGTGGTGTGTGTGTGTGTGTGTGTGTGTGTGTGTGTGTGTGTGTGTGTGTGGTGGTGTGTGTGTGTGTGTGTGTGTGTGTGTGTGTGTGTGTGTGTGTGTGTGTGTGTGTGTTTGTGTGTGTGTGTGTCTGGGTCTTAGGTAGATAGGTGGGTGGGTGTTGGGTGGATTGGTGTGTTTGTGGCGTTGGAGTGTGTTGTTTGTGTACGTGTGTATTGATATTGGTGTTGGGTGAGTGGAAGTGTGTGTGTGTGTGTATGTGTGTGTTTGTGTATGGCTGTGTTTGCGTCTGTGTGTGTGCCTGTGTGTATTTGTGTGTGTTTCGTTAGTGGATGTGGGTGTGGTTATATGGTTGTACGTATGTACGGTGTGTGTATGTGTGTTTGCCTGTGTCTATGTCTGTGCGTGTCTGTGTGTCTTATTAGTGGGTGTGGATGGGATATATGGGTGTACCATATGTAAAGGTGTGTGTGTGTGTGTGTGTGTGTGTGTGTGTGTGTGTGTTTATCTGCGTGGCTATGTGTGTCTCTGTGTGGGGGTGCTTCCAAATTTCTACACATAATTTACATGAAACACACAGACACACATATATATACGTACAGACCTACACAGATACAGACATACGCTCAGACATATAGTAACAAACAACAGACACGACACACACACACACACACACACACACACACACACACACACACACACACACACACATAGACACATGACACACACATAAATACACAGAAGAAACAGACACATACGCATGCACACACATATTCATATTTGTGACGATGGTATCAATTTGTGCCACTATAGATTTTGTTTTTAGGGCAAATATTGTCGCCAGGGAGGCAAAAAAATTGGAATCAGCAAGGCCGTCACAAGTTGTGACGCGGCGACAATTTGTGCCGTAACACACGTTCACGTCACGTTAAAGTAAAATCAGACTCTGATTCCAGCTTGCAAAGTGACTTTCTTACGGTATTTTCATTTATTATGGATACGGAAAAAAAATCGCTTTGCTTAACCGAGAAACAAGTGAAATGTATACTCGATATGTTACGAAAAGCCGTCTTCTAATATTATATGCAGTTGGTGGTATCGAACATTGAACTTCACCAAGTCCTGAAGATTTCTTTCGTACAATTTTTACATAGAAAATTGACAGAAGTTTGGATTCATTATTGCAAGTTGGAACTCCAGCCCTTAAACGTCCTTGTTTTAACTGACGTTGACATATTAGGTGTTAAAAATAACACTTGTCAATTTTGGTATCATAATAACACAAAACTATACACCAGATAATATTGGCATGAGTACGAGTTACAGCTGAAGAGTGAACAATTTTGTTGGAGGTGGTTTGAATACGATATCAATAATCAGTTTTATGTAATTCATGCTTATTTAAAAAGTTTGGGTTCAGATTTTGCTCAATATCTACCCCCTGTACAAAACTGAAAACTTTACAGAAATCAAATGGTGTGTGTGTGTGTGTGTGTGTGTGTGTGTGTGTGTGTGTGTGTGTGTGTGTGTGTGTGTGTGTGTGTGTGTGTGTGTGTGTGTGTGCTTTGTCCACACACAATAGCAATAGACAATGGCTGTGTACATCGCACATTGGAAACTATGGAATGCAATACTCTCATCTAGGTCTGGGGTAGATGAATACTTAATTAAGATTCATTAGAAAGTAGCCTGGCCACTACTAGTCTTTATTCACAACCTTTGTAAAAAGGAAATCAAAATTTGTGCCCTGAAGATATTTTTTTAATGTTTTAATGGATTTGAAGTATTGAGAAATGATTCCATACAATCAAAATAATATGTCGATGCTGCTGATGATGATGTAAGATTAAGAAGAACATGGAAATCCATGATTGATGGTAGCACTGATAGCAAAATGCTTGAATGGCAAAATCTAGTAATGTATGACAAAGCATGGAAACACGTGCTTGCATCTTACCTTACATGTACACCTTTACTTGAGACTACGAGTTGCCAGGCTGATTTCTAATAAATATTAATAAAATATTCATCTGCCCCAGACCTAGATAAAAATATTGCATTCCAGAGTTTCCAATGTGTGATATGCACAGCCATTGTCTATTGCTATTGTGTGTGGACAAGGCACACACTCCCACACACACCATTTGATTTCTGCACAGTTTCAGTTTTGTACAGGGAATTGGATATTGAGCAAAATCTGAACCCTAACCGTTTAAATAAGCATGAATTACATAAAACTCATAATTGATATCGTATTCAAACCGCCTCCAACAAATGCTCACTCTTCAGCTATAACTCGAACTCATGCCAGTATTATTTGGTGTATAGTTTTTGTGTTATTAAATACCAAAATTGACAAGTTTTATCTTAACACCTAGTACATGTCGCTATTGTAAGAAACAGAGGCATGTTCCCCTAATTTTATCCCAACACTCACACACACACACACACACACCGACAAACAAACAAACAAAACAAACACACATACATACAAATATACATACAGTACACATGCATTCATACATACAGACATACATAAAGGCAATCACAGACAAGCACACACAAGGCATTCAAACAGATACAGAAGCACACATAGACACACACATGCACACAGAAACCCTGAAAGGTACATAATATTAAAGGACTTATAGATAAATCCGTTTTACTGTTTATTTCTGGAATTATATTTTGTTCCCTCAATACAGTATTTACTTAAATTTGTTTGATTACTTTATTATCCCCACACGTTTGCATGTCTTTGCCACGTGGGAAGGGTTTCTTACTTTCGTTAAACTACCGAGAATTTTTGTGAAGTCTTCATTTGCAGTTCATGGCTGCTTACACTTTATTATAACTTTTCCACCCAAAACTACATGTATGTGACTAAATCTGGAAGAAAAATACAATTCATCTTTCGAATTGGTTACATCTTTAATAAGGAATAAACTTGTGCTTAAAAAAATACCAAATGAGAAGCTCACTTACCATAACTGACCAGCTACAAAATGACACACAGATGTTCATAATTCAATGGGATAATACTCCATTTTCAGCTATTTAAAAATGTATTGCATATTGCAACATATATGGAGAATGAATCATGCGTGTATATATCGTACTTAGCTTATGAACGGTAAGCTGTATTTAGCTTATTATCTGGTAATTGAACTTCGCGCGTGACGTATCAGATAAAGAAATGAACAACCCAAACATAACTTGATAATATGTTACTGATGTGAATTCGTTGGGCCAAATTCAAATTTTTCTTCTCTTCTGTCACGTTCGTTTTAGTTATATGGTGGAAACACGATAATTATGCAAAATGTAAAGTTAGGGATACAAAGTATATTTTTCCAGTCTTATGCTTTATTCTTAAAGACACTGTATAACATTCGTGGAAGCCCCATTTTAAAACGAATTGTCATACTTTGACATCTGACA
>JZLH01S0074853.1:61358-79356 GCA_001188425.1 Eucidaris tribuloides | reverse complement strand
TATCTGACGGTGATTGAATGGACAAATAAACACCCTAGAACATAAAACTTCAGAAAGTTATGCTGTCACTTGTCATCTGACAAAAATTCTGCATCACAGCAGTCTATGGGAATGGTCGTTCAATCATTTTCACTTTTTAAAAGCACATAACAATCGTTTTAAACGCAGTTTTTGCAGGGGTTCATGTTTAGAACTTATCAGAGACGCTGGTAGCTTAAGGAATCATGTGGCTCTAATTTTTAAAACTGGAATGTTGTTATACGATGCCGTTCAGTGCATATTATTGTGACTTTGCAAAACAACCATCGTGTATTAACATAACCCTACAATAGCATGGGATTCTCCATATCGCATAGTCTATGAGATAACGTTGGAGATACATTCAGATAATTGCGCTAAGCTCAGGCGAAATTTGACGACTTTCACTTATTCATATCTTATCTCGTCTGTGTATGTTAAACAGGTTAAAATGTGGACCTCTGATGTATTCATCATTTTGCAATCACATTATTTTACCTTATTTTTTACACTTAGGATAAAGTCAGAGTATTATTCATGCTTGTTGAAATGGAACCTTTCTAATTTCTCATTCAACTGCACACAACAACACAACTATATATATGGCCATACGCGTACGCAGGGGGTGTTTGGGGTGTTTAAACACCCCCCCCCCCTAGCCGAAGGGGGTGTAAACACAAACCCCTTTTAAGACCCCCCTTTTCAGAATACCACCTTTTTCGTAAAGAGGTGTTTGATAAATGAGAAATAATGATCCTCAGCCCCCCCCGCTGAGCGAGTTTTCGGCGATGGTGTGACCTGGAAAAATTTGAATTGATTTGAAAAATTGTCATACCCCCCCGTGAGGGATTTCGCTATATAGAGCGCGGAAAAATACCCCCCTAGGAAAAATCCTGCGTACGCCTATGTATATGGCTGTATTGAATCAATGCCGCCGCTTCGTTTTGAGTCGGTCCAGGGGTAGCAAGTCTGCAAAAAGTCCAAGATGATGATATTTTATATCGGTGAATATCGATTATGCGATAAATGGAGAATTCAGATCAAACAGCAAGCAGAAATAAATGGATTTCTCGCGATGCATGATGACAAGGTTGACTGAACCAATGACGCACAATATTGTGGTGACAAAGCAGAAAGAAAAGTAAATACGTAAGTAAATATAGGCCTACCACAAGGACTGCGTTGTGTGAAGGCGCAAATTTCAAGTTGGAATTGCAGATTGTTGGTAGTTTTTAATTTTGCTTGTACTTCGCTGCTATCACTCAATTATTACAGTTTTCCGTTTTTACCTAGGGTGCTAGCACTGCAGCGAAAGAGCGATATTTGAAAAATACGGTTCCTATACTTAATTTTACAGAGCAGCATAACCGCCGAGTCTAATCGTGTGGCTCAATTGGAAAATGCACTTTCCAGAGCCCATGTGTTGTGAATGTGCGAGTTAAGGTCCTAAAATTCGTTTTGCTCTTCACCTTTTTTTTTTTACAAGGCAGCTTATTCTGTCAGAAATAAAGTCGAAGTACCTTCTGTTTTGCTTCAGTGCTTTACTCGAACTGTCAACACCAAACTGTTGCCGATTACACAACAACTGACGTGAACCCAGTTCAAATTATCGTTGTTCTGCGATAAAGGATCATAGAATTTCAGCAGGAAGCAAAAGATCAACCATGGCATGATGGCAATCCTCGGAAGTCAAAGTTTGTCTAATTCCCACCGTTGTTTCAAAATTATCCAACGCTGCGATATATGACTGACTTTCTTCATACGAAGGTGGAGCCGTCGCATATTGGTAAGGTGAATGGTTCCTCACGCCGTTAGGATTATTATCTGTCCCTTCTGAGGTGCAACCAGAAATTTGGTAAGTGGTGTTCGTCGTCTGAACGTACGACTGCCTAATATGTGCCCGTTCCTCTTGCCGTTTCATGGAACAGAGGAAACAAACACACCCAAAAAGAATTAATAATACTGCGCAAACGACGCTGGTTATAATAAACAGAACTTCCATACTTGAGATGTCGTAGTTGGGGCAGAGTCACAATATTTAGAACGTATGTCATCAGTGCCGGTTCTTAAGGTGGGCAAGACGATTACAGCTGCAATGAAAAAAAGATGTTGATATATACGAGTCGTGTAAAGCTGAAATAATCGACAATATTTAATTGGTAGCCTGTTTCAGGGTTGACATCACAAAAGATATTTGATAATTTACTCCGTAAGTCTCGTTTTGGCTTGTCCTATAAACAGTCTCATTTATGTCTCTTGGACGTGTATAGCAAATCTCTGATTCCAGTTTGCAACAAATATTCTTACACCGGGTTTTTTTTCAGCTAGCATGGCTACTCATTATAGAAAAAATCACTTGTGACCGAGAAAGACGTGATAGTTTGTTAAATATCAAACCGTATTCCGCTCTTATTATACGGTTTGTGGTATCGAACATCGAACTCCACAGAAACCAAGTCCTGAAGATTTTTTATACAGCCTGAGAAAACGGGCATCAGTCTGAATTCATTAGGAGCAAAAATCCCAGCTCAACATACTTGTTTTACCTGAGGTTGACATAATCATCTTTCGTTATTGAAAGAACCGGGTGTATTTTCCTGAATCTGCAATACACACAAACAAACACGCACACACATACACACACACACATACACATACACACACATACAAACACGCACACAAAGACAAACACAGACATTACAGCCACGACCGATACACACAACAAACACGTACACACATACATACAGACACACTGACATGACAGACACGCACACATACTGTATATACACACATAGAAAGCACAAACTCACCGACAAACACACACAGAGACTTTAAAAAAAAATACCTTATGGGTAGGACATAAATCCCTTTCGTGTATACTTCTTGCATGATAATGATTATGTCGCTCCTAAACTTTCTCATCCACATATACGAATGCATTTCTTTTTCACGCGTGGAAAGGCTCAATGTCTCCATGAAATAGCGAACAATCATGTGAAGTCGTCATTTGAATATGATGGCTATATTCGCTTTTATTATTACGACATTGCCACCAAAACCTTGCAACTAAATCGAGAAGAGAAATACAATTCGTTTCCAAATTTGTTCCATCTTCAATGCGATAGAGTAACTGCAAGTTCAGAATAAAAACAAAATACTAGAGGAGGTCACTTACCATCACTGGTCAGCTTCCAAATAGCACACAAAATTCATAAAAGAATGAAATAATACTTCATGTTTTAATTATTTATAAGTGTATTGCATATTGCGACGTAAATGGAAAACGAAAGATGCGTGTACCGTACTTAGATTATAAACGGTATTAATTAGTCATAAGTAATTAGCTTATTACCTGGTAAACCGAACTTCTCACGTGACATACGTGTGTGTGACCGTGCATCACGATGATAAAAAAAGTACGCATGGGGTGATTTTCTGCTAGGCGGAATATATGAGTTTTAGGACAACAGTTTTTCTAGACACATGTTTTCTCGGGTTTCTACTCAAGTCAAATAAAAATTTTGCACGAAGGACTTACAAACTGGTTTAATTTCTGTGTTATTCAGCGGCGTTGTTTCACTTGCACGTTACCCCACACAAATTGGTATAATTTGATTTTTGTTAGTGTAAGCAGTGTAATCTGTATCCAAAGAATGGTGCAATCGAGAAAAAAAGTGAGTGTATTTGGTATCACATTAAAACAGAATAACCTCTCTCTTACACTTTATTTTATCTTATTTACTTTTTGTAATAAAATGTTATGATTACTTTTGTGCAGACGGTCAAAATCGCGTTTGTACCACTTTTCATATCAATGGTCTAAATCAGCATTAACACTTTCAAAAAGAATGTGTTGATTACAATAAAAATACAATACAATAAAAATCAACACAAAATTAAGAACGTAAATTACAAACAAATAATGAAAGAACTTTTAAAAAATGATTTAAAAATGTGTTATACTTGTGTTTTTTTATGTTAGGCCGAAAACAACTCCTTAAGTGTATACTAAGGCCTTTGCTGTGGGGGCATGTACCCTTGACACATATATATAGGCCTACTGTTTTCATATTGAACCGCACGTATGTTTGTATTCATGCCCTTTGATAAATGTTTCGGTTATATTATTTTTGTCGCGTAAAGTTCACATGCGCAAATTATGTTATGCCATGTTTTATTCTGTTATGTTATGATTATGTAATATACTCAGTAATTTGTTTTTCTTGATGATTGTTATTTCAAGCATTGAAACTAATGTTTTTAAGATCAGATCACTTTCATCCAAACCTTTTTAATGATACGAAATTTCTGTGGTAAAGGCTCGTTTACACTATGTTCCCGGTGGCCACGGCAACCACGTTTCAGGCTACCGTGGACAAAACGGGATGGACGTAAGACCACGCGGGAGGACGGGCTGGCAAACGGGACAGTCCGTGTTGCCGTGGATGCCGGTGCAGATTTTGTAACCGTCAAAAGAAATGCCACGTTAGTCACGGTAAGGATGAAAAACCTAGTAGGCCGTAGGAAAACGAGGGGAACGCAATAAAACTCGACAGTACGTTATAGGCCGTAACAGCACTTGGAGGTGATCCGTAGCGGGTCTTTCCGTGTCGTCTCACGTCCATCCCGTTTTGTCCACGGTGACCTGAAACGTGGTTGCCGTGGCCGCCGGGAACATAGTGTAAACGCGGCTTAAGTACGAAACAACGCTATTCAATACCACAGAAATGCAAGCTGTTTGTCAGTCCTTCGCGCACAATCCCACTTGATAGATCTATATCACTGTAAAAATACGCGTCAACAAACATTTTGTTAACAAGTCAGTGTTTAGGTATTATGTTTGTTGACGCGTTTATGATTTCCAACACCTAAACACTTAAACGTGTTTATGATTTCATATTAAACGTGTTTAATTGCACGCTTTACCGAGTGTTCCAGAAATAAACACGAACTTTTGATATTAGATGCACAGAATTTCTTACTGAACGTGTTTATGATTTCCAGATAAACTTGTTGAAGTGTTTATAAAGTGTTACAGAAAAGTGTTTATAAAGGTGGAAGTATTCTACAGTGTAAGAAAAAGCCTTAGTCCCAACACTCATTATATTCATCCCTTCACCCCAAAGCGACTTTTTGTTAGTTTCGTGATTCACGCTCACATATATGTCACGTGCGAAGTTCAGTTTACCAGACAGTGAGCTAAATTACTAATTACCGTTTATAAGCCAAGTACGGTACACGCATGATTCGTTCTACATGCGAGTTGCAATATGCAAAACATTTATAAATAGCTGAAAAATGGAGTATTATCCCAGTCACTTACGGATTTAATGTGTAATTTTTTAGCTGATCGGTGACGGTAAGTGACTTCCTCCACTATTTTTTTTTTCAATTCTGTATTTTTAGTAGTTATATTCTATTTCAAAGAAGATGGAACCAATTTGGAAGACGAATTATAATTTTCTTCTCGATTGAATAACAGGTGTTTTGGCGGTAATGTAATAATAATAAACGCGAATGTAGCCTTCTAATGACGACTTCACATTATTGCTTGCTATTAAACGGAGAAAATAAGGCTTTCCACGCGCGACAAAGACAGGTAATCGTACATGGGACTAAGAAAAATATCACCACCAAATTATATACTGTCTCGAGGGAACAATATAATATCATTCAAGAAATATACAGGAAAGGGATTTATCGATTTATCGGGTATATATTTCACTTGGTTATCGCTTAAACATAGTGATTTCCCCTTATGAGTATAAATGACAAGTGAAAAATAGTGTAAGATTGTGTTTGCAAGCTGGAATCAAAGTCTTGTTTCACGTCAACGTGACGTGAACGTACAAGCCAGTGAGAGGTTTTCGGAGAAAAACGACGTACATTTATATCGTTAGTGATGTGAGCTCTGAAACAGCTCACCAATCAAATATTGTAGTCGATTATTTCAGATTTACCTGATTTGTATATATCAACGACTTTTTTTTCATTGCAGCTGTAATCAACTTCTCTACTTTAAGAGCCGGTACCAACGATTTGAATATTGTGACTCGATACCATGGGCTCTGCCCCGACTACGAGATGTCAAGTATGGAAGCGGTGGTTATTGTTATCAGCGTCGTTTGCGTAGTATTATCAATTCTTTTCTGGTGTGTTTGTTTCCTCTGTTTCAATAAAGGGCACGTGGAACGCACACATATTAATGGGCAGTCGTCCGCTCATACGACGATAGATCTCGACGTACCAATACTTTGGCGGCAATTCACTTCTGTGGAGATGGGGCAGACATTAATCCCAACGGCCTGAGGATTTTTCACCTTACCAATATGCGACGGATCCATCTTCGTACGTGTATAAAGAGAGCCACTCATATCGCACGGTTGAATACTCTTGAAACAACGGAGTGAGTTTGAAAAATTGTTGGCCTTAGAGGATTGTTACGGGAATTGCAGCGGTTGGTGTTTTGCTTCCTGCTGAATTTTAATCATCATTTTGCCAGCAAATGACGATAATTTGAACAGGGTTAGAGCCAGTTGTTATATAATCACGAACATTGTTAGCAGTTCCAGTAAAGAACTGAAGTGAAACAAAAGAGACAAACCCCGTATGTGTCGCAGACTCATGTCTATAACATTGGCAAATCTTCTCAAACTCTACAGCATGATCGGTGACCGGACATTTGCTCTGGCAACAGTTGCTCCACGGTAACACTATCTCAGAAGACAAAGAGTATAGGGTTAGCGTTGCTATGGCTTCTACACTGAAAAAATGACCGTATTTTTACGGGGAAACCGTAAAAAAGATACGGTTATTTCAATGTCATTTTTACGTTTGTCCCACTTTAACGGTGAAAACCCATTATAGTAAGCGTTTTACAGTGGAAGACCGGTAAAAATCACAGTAAACCGTAAAAATTACGGTGGAATCCTTGGCAGTGAGTTGCCTGCCATTTCCTGTGAAAGTGTTTTACGGACCAGAATGTCAGGTAGATTTGCTTGTTGTTGATAATTTTGTGTTTGTAAGATGTAAGTTTCCACATACGCGAGTATAGGGTACGAATGAACAGAAGAATTAAACGTAAACATGTTATGAAAGGATGGTGAAATTTGATACTTTCGCTGGGATTTTATGGGTTTAAAATGAGGGCGTCTTGAATTTGGTCTATAAAGTGATCGTGGTATTATTAATTTTGCTGGCTATAGTTCATGGCTGATATTCGTAAAAAATGGTTTTAATGGATAGCGTAAAGTAAAGACCGAAGTTTTCCGCGTTGCGGATTTCCCACGAAAGTCACGGAATATGAGGTATTACGCGGAAAACAGAATTTTGAACAAAATTGAAAAATATTATGCCTAAAAATTCCCCCAAAGTAAAATTAATAAACATTTACTGAATAAAACTAAACTAATTTACCTAAACGATGCCTAATAAAACCAAAGAAATTATGCGTTACTTGTAAATACGTCCCAAACCCGTATCAAAACCCCCGTTGGCCTAGCAAGCTTTACGTTATATTTATATAAAAGAAAATTCAAGTCGGAAAATTGCAAAATTACCATGCGGACAAAAACAGAATTTGACATTAATTTTGTAAAACGGAGAAAACCGAAAACTTTGGTATTTATCGTAAATACTAGACTCATGTATTTTAGCACCATTTGCTTTAATACTATCAGTGGGTGGAGTATCTGCCTTTTTCTATAACTTCTTTAATGATTTTCCTTTTTCCCTTTTTTCATTAGTGTTTGAACTGGCCTATTTTATTCTATTAGAAAAATCTAATCTACGAGAAATATGAATCAGTATTGTTAATGTTTTTTTTTGCGATGAATTTTATATATGTTCAGGTTAGTGTCATCTGAATTGGGTAAATGTAATTTGTATAGACGGTTGTAAGTTTGTATTGATTTTAAAGTGATAGGCTAACATTGTGGAGCTTCAATTTAAAAAATTGTCAAATTTTGATATCTGAACTACATAGTAGTGTTCATATGGACAAATAAACACCCTAGAATACAAAAGTTTGGAAAGTTACACTGCCAATGGCAAGTTATGCATGAATAAACAATTAAAACTCGGGGCGAGTTTAAATAGCCTAGGTGTACACACAGTAAGTCTATGGGAGAAAATGGGCAGGTGAATCCGATCAACTTACGATTTTCACTTTTTTAAAGCACTAAATAATCATTTTGAAATACAATTTTTTCAGGGCGTCATTTTTAGACCTTATCAAAGACAATGGTAGCATGGGGAATCATGTAGCTCAGATTTTTTTAACTGTGGTAAATGTTAGCCAATACCTTTAATCAACTTTTCGTTATTGAGGGATTCCTATATTCGCTTATGTTTTGTTTTGTATAATGGGATTTTTTTTCATAATAATACAGTAATTTATCATTGAATTATTTATATGCGGTGTTGAAATCATTTACATATAAACATCTGCCAATCCCTCTGAGAAATAAATCATGTTTTAACAAATTTCTACTACGTTTGGATTCTTTACGATAAAAAGCTCATTAGATGATTTATGGCAACATAGTTTGCATTCACAAGTCAAAAATATTGGTAAGTGATCAGAAACTCCGGAAGACAATATATCCCCGATAGTTTTCCTATTATGTACGATCAAAAAAAAAAAATGTTGTCAATCTGAGTTGATGAATGTGGATTTATTCTGGTGGGTTTATCAATAATTGAAAAGAAACCATAATAGCTGCATACAATTGGTTGTTTCCACTTTCATGAACACATACTAAAATCTGCGATGAAATTACAAATTTGGAGATACTGTATAATGTAACCAATGTATACCGACCGGATTTATGGGTGACGTGATGAGTGGTATTCCACAACCAAGCAAGTGTGCAATCTTAAATTGAATTACAGAAATATTATTATGCAAAATTTAAACGTTAAATTATTCAAGTTATTTCACTTCCATTTATTTTTTAAAGATTCACGTGTATATTTGTGTGTGAAATCCAACTTTTAAAGTTGCAATAAAATGAAATAAATAAAAATAGATATATTCCATTTTAATGACTTTGTTCACGAGTACATTCCATTCTAGCACTTTGTTCACTTGGACATTTCATTCTAACACTTTGTTCACTTGGAAATTTCATTCTAACACTTTGTTTACTTGGAAATTTCATTCTAACACTTTGTTCACGTGTACATTCCATTCCAACATTTTTTTTTTCACGTTGACATTCCAATTTAACACTTTCTTCACGTGCACATTCCATTCTAATTTCTAACACTTTCTTCACGTGGACATTTCATTTTAAAACTGTCTTCACGTGTACATTCCATTGAACACTTTGTTCACTTGGACATTTTATGTTAACACTTTGTTCACGTGTTCATTCCATCTTAACACTTTCTTCACGTGGACACATTCCATCTTAACACTTTCTTCACTTGTACATTCAGTCTTAACACTTTCTTCACGTGGAGATTCCATCTTAACACTTTCTTCACGTGGACACATTCCATCTTAACACTTTCTTCACGTGAACACATTCCATCTTAACACTTTCTTCACGTGGACACATTCCATCTTAACACTTTCTTCACGTGGACACTTCCATCTTAACACTTTCTTCACGTGGACACATTCCATCTTAACACTTTCTTCACGTGGACACATTCCATCTTAACACTTTCTTCACGTGGACACATTCCATCTTAACACTTTCTTCACGTGGACACATTCCATCTTAACACTTTCTTCACGTAGACATTCCATTCTAACACTTTGAAGTCTGACGGCACACCAGCTCGCCCATGAACTTCAATAGGCCACTGATGGCGCCCCGATTTTTCAAGATGACAATCATTTTTTACACTTCTCCATTCCATTTCAAACGTCACTAAATTGACGACAAATTATATATTTTTTTTCTTAAAATAAAGTGATACTTCCAATTTAATTATGTGCGAAAGACTTGTGTCGGTTGAAGTTTAAGAGATAATCGTACTGTTTTTGGAAAGTTATGCATAATCCAGAATTTTAGCCCTACAACTAAGGTTTTGATTTTGAGTTTGGTAACTAACTGGACATCTCGAAGTTCTTATGAGCGGGTTCAAGGGTCACGCCTCCATGTACCGTGACGGTCCTCCTACAGCAACGGCTCGCCGATGTTCCCCACGAGGATTGTCACCCTGCTAATCACATCTAGTAATTAACACATTTGCCAAAGACGAAGGAGCAGCCAAATTATCAGATCCCCGGATGTTCGGTAAACTTCCCCCACTCACGGATGTAAATTGATTTTGATGTGACAGGCTTTCTTCGTAGGAAGGTGGGGCAATCCCAATAAAGAAAGGTCCTCCTCCGTTATCCACGCCTTCTGATCTTTGTAACCCGTCGTCATCACATGATCTAAGGTGAAAGGTCACATCGGACGTCGTCAGTAGGTTCGACGGCGCATCTGTGATGCGGTGTTTTTGTTTTCTAATGGAAAGCATATTGATGAGACAGGCAAAGCAGAAGAACAAGAACGTCGCGACTGCGGCAAGTGTAACGAGGACAATCACGTAGATTTCAACCATCGTCAACACGGTCTTGGTTCTACGCAAAACCTGCATTACATGGGGAAAAATCACATCAAAACCATGTCGTTTAACTAATTTACACAGAAATAGGCCTTTTTTGGCTGTATTTGGCAAAGAGTGAATCAGAATATACTTTAGAGACAAAAACCGACATCAGAACAGGGTGACTAGTCAGATTTAGTTTTTGTTTCTGTATTAATATTGTTTGTAGTTGTCGTTGTTGGTTGCGCCATTGAAAGTTTTTGATTTTAAGACCCCCAACCCACTTGTTTGATAAATAGGAGCTATAAAATTTGGAGTCAGGGGAAATGTGAAGGTTTGTGGAGGGTAGATATAAATTTATTATACAAGGATGGTCTACACTGTAGATTTTCATCCTTTATACTATATTCTCTGCATTTATCCCTTTTAAAAACAAAATAATTTCTTCTTTTTGCTTCAGGGCCTAAAGTGTATGTTTGCAAATCAGCCTTCAAAAATCAACGAATTTCTGCAATTTTAAAGTATTAAACAAATGCCACTTTAAGTAATGTAACAGATGGTGGTCCGGAAACAGCATCATTGAGTTTTTGACTCAAGAATTCCACCATACTTCTTTCAAAGGCACCATTTCCTATTAAGAAATATGACCTGAATGGCCTCACATATCTCTAGCGTGGTGTCAAAAAAAAAATAAAGCCCTGAAGAAATTTGCATTTCAAAACAATGATTACGTGATTTGACCCTTTTCGTCCCATGCAGTGATAGCCCGACGAAAACAACACAAAAATTAACCTGTGGGACTAAGAGGGTTAAAAAGTGACAATCTATGAGTGACCGACCTTACCACACACATTTCCCCTTTGCGTTGCAGTGGTGCAAGAATATAATTTATCATTTACTTGACGTTAAAGGTTAGTGACATGATTAGGAACACTTGAAATGCCTCAAGAACCAAATGAGTCGAAATATATACCAACAATACACTAGCTGGAATGGATCTCCCAGCTGGGAGGATTTGTCTCTAATTTGTTTACTTAAGGAGAATCAAGCATGAACATGCGATTATTTTAAGTTTATCGGGGCAAGATAAAAATAGGACCCATAGAGAGCTACACAGCAGGATTCCCTGCTACGAGGGATATTGACATTATTTATTTTAGAATGAGTCAACGTGTGACTACAAGATTTTCACAGGAGAATCCTTGCATAGTTTACTTGATTCTAGAGTACTTTCAGCCCAAGTTGAGGACTACCCCCAATCATGTCATTTACCTTTAAACAAGGTGATGTTTATCCATGAATATCTCGACACTGAAAGCAGACTTTTTGAAACTTTTGTATTTTTGGTTATTTATTTACCCACTGAAACATCATGATACACCCCAGACATGATCAACGTCCTGCATCCTGCATTTTATCTTCTTTTTAAATGGTTGCCTACATTGTTAAACCAGTTTTTTCGCATGATATCCTCCACTAATCATGCATATAGGAAAAATGTTTAACTCACCAATTTATCAGGTACCATGTGCATTGAACGTAGATATCGCAAATCCAGTAACCACAATTACTTCCAAACAACAGTCACAAATGTCTTTCCTCAAGAAGTTTACTATCGTTCTGTGCTTTTATTTTACTGCTGTCATTCACGTTCACCACTCAGAAAAAACGATGCAATGCTTTATGATAGTATGATTTTATTGCTTTTGACCTTCGTTCATGAAACATAAAATAACGGTACCACCGAACGCCTGTCAGTACTGGAAGACAGTGTTGCTGTGTCAGAGGTGAGTGTGATTAAGCGAACTTACCCTGAACATAATTTAATTAAAGTCACCGCAAACCTTTGACATCGACAGAAGATTGCGATTTTGCCAGAGTATACCGGTCGGCGACTCGAAAGATTTAAACATGGATCTCCGTGATCACATAAAATCTTCCATTGATTATTGGGTCCCGACTGAGTATATTCAGCCCTTTAGAATCTAAGAAAAACATCATTGGTTCTTCATCCGGGGGAAAAACTTACAACGAATGCGACTATCGCTGCAAAACTTCAGACAGTTACGTCACAGTCGGGTCGTATTCGGATCGTATAGTTGTACGGTGGCCTAAAAACTATGTAGGAAAATTTTAATATCCATTTCCCCACTTCTTGTCAGATTCAATGTTCCATTATAATTTAAAGTGAGGTTGGACGATATCCAGGTAAATCAGGCTACTTGCGAGTCTTTGGCGCAAAATTGCTGTCAAAATTTAATTTAAATAATAACCTCTAAATGCAATTAGTCTAAATGAAAGCTATATTTATTTCAATTTCACTTTGAAAGAGTCCCTTTTAAATCGTAATAGATACACTACAGATTCTTTTAACCCAAAATTTGATTTTCTCTCTATCTGTCTGTATGTCTGTTTAGGCAGTGGATCTCTGTTACATGCATGCTTATAAATCAAAGAAGGATGTAGCCGCCAACTAACAGGAATGACATTGTGAATATTGTGAGAATTATACAGTGTGTATAAAAAAAATAGACACTTAGAAAAAAAATATTTAAAAACAATTCATGATTTTGAGATTATTTTCTCATATAAATAGTTTACTTTGGACCTAAGCTATCTGATGACACTGTTGGTATTGAAAGTATTTCACGCATGAGTGAGCACAGCGCACTTTTGTCCAATCGGCCAAAAATGCATTTGCGCACAGAATTGTGTTCAATGTTTTAATGCCTTGCAGACCGATACTAGAGAAGATTTCAACTGATGTGCACAAGTATTGAATCCTCGGCATGCTCAGAGAAGAGCTAATATCAATTCTGTGACAAGAAAGACCCGATAAAAAAAGAAGAAAATGTCATGTTTGCAAGATAAACTGTGAATTGACACAAAAAAATGGCATTTTCTTCTTTTTCAGAGGGTGTACCTGAATCATTGCTTCATTTTTGCCTGTTTTGTCACAGAATTGATATAAGCTCTTCTCTGAGCATGCTGAGAAGTCAATACTTGTGCACATCAGTTGAGAGCTTCTGCAGCACTGGTCTGTGAGGCATTAAACATCGACTATAAGAACACAATTCTGTGCGCAAATGCATTTTTGGCCTATTGGACAAAAGTGGGTTATGCTCACTCATGCGTGAAATACTTTCAATACCAACAGTGTCATCAGATAGCTTAGAATCCAAGGTAAAATATTCATATGAAAAGAAATCACCTCAAGATCATGAAATTTTAGTATAATTTTTTTCTCTAAGTGTCTACTTCTTTTTGATACATACTGTAGTACGTAGTGATAAAGACAGCCTAATAAAGGCTACAGTGTGACACGTACCCTCAGCAACTAGTAAATTTCTGTCAATATTAAGTCTTTGTTAAATTTTCCATAGAAGAAACCTCGCCGAAACAGCTACAGGGGGAGGAGCTTATCGATTCAAAAGGTGCATATATTACTACGCGCGATTAATACCCGCTAGGCGGCATGCATCGGTCCCCCAGCTCAAGGCCAGCGCACGTGCGATCATGATTGGTTGGCAAGAACCCAAAATCTTTAACTTATTCCTGTTTGTTGCTGGCTACATCTCCCTTTAATATTGTGTAAATACACTGTTAAATGGAAAAGATACCACTTAAGAGGCTTCAGCAAAGTATAGGAGCTAGAATCTCAGATTTGTTGAAATTGTAGTGACCGTTCTATTTGAATTGAATTATTGTACAGCCACTACCAAAAAATATTAGTCTACCTTCACACCATTGCTCTGCATAGATGTTCATCATTAGTTTTTATCATACGAAATTTATTTAGAAATTACAGATGTGTACCATATGCATTCTGAACATGACAAATTTTATTCACCAATCTCTTGCAGATTAGCATTCATAGACTAATACAAGAATATACACGAAATAGTACTTTTAATGGGCCTGACACACAGATTGAACAGCAGGTTGTCTTTTTACATTTTCTTCAAATGTTAGATATTTACTGATCTTCAAATTTCAAAAGCATATCCTTCATAAGCAGCCTCATGCCGAAAGTGAAGCATCATTGTGTTACTGGAAGACTGCAAAAGATATGCATTTCCTTTGAAATGAATGAAGCTGAAATCTCATTTGCCGGCTACAGACGCAAACATATAATACATTTTTCATATCATTCTATTTCTCTATTTCTTTTATACAAACTCTCTGTTGACTTTGTACCTTAACATGCTTAATGTCGATACGTACAGGGCTGTATTTAAATATTTTGAAGCCAATTAGGTAGTCCACAGAAATCAGGGTTCATTACTTTATTGTAGCACTCCCATATACAAGGTGTGTCGGAAAAGTTCCAGGATTGGTGCAACAAAGGGAATATTTCAAATTCGAAACTGCAAACTACGACTTTCTCCCTTTATAGTAACTCTCCTGGAGTCCAACACACTTCCCCATCCACCTTCACCACGCCTTCATACACTCCTGAAAAGATTCTTCCGGGATTTTCCACAGATCCATTGTCATGGCCATCTAAATGTCGTCCACATCTTCAGACGGTTCTCCTTGATGAGTCCCTTGAGTGTTTGGAATAGGGAAGAAATCACACGGACTAGGGAATTTGTTCCTCGGCGATGTTCTTCTCTGCCAGGAAATACTTATGGCAATGTGAGCTGCGGCGTTGTCTTGGTGAAGCAGTCCGACGTCCTAAAGGCCGAAGAGAGCAAGACAGTAGAAGTCCAAAGCCAACGCCATGTTGATTGCATTCTTCAATGTGAAGGGAATCGTCCACAGTAAATTTTTCCACTGTGCCAGACGATCAGCCAGTACATCTACAAAGAGATCCTGCGGCGTTTGTTCACAGTGCCTGAAGCATCTGGCAGTTCCTGGCCGAGCAGATCATCGCCGTGATGGAGCACCCTCCGTACTCACCCGACCTGGTTCCGTGTAATGTTTTTCCTTCTACCCAAGTTGAATGCGGGATCATCACGAGGACCTATTTTGAAGACGTGGTAGACATCAAAATGGCCGATTTGGAGTATCCCGGAAGAATCCTTCCAGAAGTAGATTGATGGGAAACTGCGATAGACGCCAAAAAGCGGTGATTACGTCCACGGAAAAAGCCGTTATTAATCTAGATTTGACAGAGTTTTTACACCAGTCCAGAAACTTCTCTGATACAACTCGTATTACAAGTATTTGTAAATCGCCAGCTCTTTGTTGGCACAAAATTGGTAAAATCGGGAAATACTTTGATAAAAAGAAGGCACGGAACAGTTTGTCCATTCGTTTATTGGAATTCATTTAACTGGTTTGCTCTTCGGAATCCTCGAGTCATTGATAACAAATCGTACAACAACTTATTCATTACTTAGTAGCAAGACTGGCAAAACGGAAAGTAAAATATGATTACACTTCACCAATTTAAAATGAACTTAATTATTACTTCTTTTAATTACATCATTATTATGTAATTAGTTTAAATTACTAACATGGAAATCTTAATGCACCCCTGTTTATCTTTACGAGCCTATTCAGCCATAACTTCAATTAAACTGAAACAGATTCTTGTCAAAATTACTTGGTGATAAATCACTGGCAAGAGTTGTGTCAGAATTTCTGAATTTACTCCCACGACGTTTGAGGGAGATTACTCTGTAGAACATTATAACTCACGGTTGAAATCATATCTGATTCAAAACGTAAAAATTCTTCATCCGTACAATAATCTTTTTATTCATATTTACACTCTGCTGGAAGTATAACAGTAATGAGGCCGGTGGGTTAATTCCGGCCATGAAAATGCTTGCTGGATGTTAACAGATTATGCTTGTACAGTTTGCCTCACGAAGAATGTGGATAACATACAGGATAACATATTATGTTGTGCGAGCCCATGATACCAGAGTTGGAAGACCTTGGCCTACCATCTTATATTTCTCATTTCCTTAAAATGTCATCCACATAATATCCTCAGTTTTCTTTTTGTCTCATATCTTGCTGTAAATTCACAACTCTGACGTCATAACATTTACGTTTATCGACACCGATGCTGCCAAATTATCGCGGCCCCTGGTTTTGAGTGGAGTTGCTATCCCATCTGCATCAACTACATGTTGGTGAATCATAGACAAGCCTCCGCCGGTGTAGGAGGGGAGATCCACCGTTTGGTACGACATGACCTCTTCATAGGAGGGTGGCGCCACGTCTATGACGTAAGGTCTTTCGTTTACATCCGGGTCACATGCATTCCCCGCGCCATCATTGCTTCTTGGGTCGTCGTCCGATGTATGATGCGTGGTGGCGTTACGAGATGTCGGCTGGAAGGACTCCACAGGCAGGGCGGCTCTTTTTCCTATTGTTATTTTCTTAGTGTAGCAGCCGCAGCAGATAATGTAAAGCATAACTACCAAGCATAGTGCGATGATCCATCCATCTTTCATTTTTAGCTTAGCGGAACCTGAAGCAAAAATCAAATGGAGTCACGAACGGGTTTGGAGGAATAATGAATCACGCCATGGGTTTAAAAGATCATTGATGATGATGATGATGATGATGATGATGATGATGATGATGATGATAATGGTGATGATGATGACGAGGAGGAGAAGGAGGAGGAGGACGACGACGACGACGAAAAGGATAAGGAGAATGGGGAAGATGAGGAGAGGAGGAGAAAGGGTGGATGAGAAAGGGGAAGAGAATGAGGAGCAGGGACAGGAGGAGGGAGAGGAGGAAAAGGAAACGGAGGAGGAGGAGGAGGGAAGAAGTTTCTGTGATGATGATGATCATATTTTTAGTTTCGATTTGTTTGAGGCCTGGTTTGTGCTGATGAACACCTCGAACATTCTTATAAAGCACATATGACGTAGTTACAGTATGTTCAATGATACATGTAAATGAATTGATAATCATCAGCAAATGACAAATTACTAGAAGATGAGACTTCACAAATTGTAAACTTGTCAAAAACAATGTGTGAGTTACGTTCTTCTTTCTTTCATTTTGGACAATATTTGAGATCTGCGATCTGTGCAATTACAAATATTGCACTTTACCTCGAACTGTTCTAAACTTCAAAAGCCATATTTTTGAGATACGCTACTTAGCCTATCAGGGCTGAACATGTCTTTACACTGGCTGGTCCGACTTTGGCAGTTTTTAAAGTAAACCATATCGATTTGATATTCGTAGAGAAAATCGCCTTGCACGTTCTGATTCGTTTTAGTTCATTCTTCTTTAGTACATTAGCTGCATACAATTGGTTGTTTTCCAATTTCATGAACACAAACTAAAATCTGCGATGAAATTACAAATATGGAGATACTGTATAATTTTACCAATGTATATCTTTATGGGTTACGTGATGAGTGTTATTCCACAAACCACAAGTGTGCATCTTAACATTGATTACGAAAATACTTATCTATGCAAAATTTAACGTTAAATTATTCAGTTATTT
>JZLH01S0074853.1:42741-61333 GCA_001188425.1 Eucidaris tribuloides | reverse complement strand
AATTCATTTTAACTGTTTGCTCTTCGGAATCCTCGAGTCATTGATAACAAATCGTACAACAACTTATTCATTACTTAGTAGCAAGACTGGCAAAACGGAAAGTAAAATATGATTACACTTCACCAATTTAAAATGAACTTAATTATTACTTCTTTTAATTACATCATTATTATGTAATTAGTTTAAATTACTAACATGGAAATCTTAATGCACCCCTTGTTTATCTTTACAAGCCTATTCAGCCATAACTTCAATTAAACTGAAAACAGATTCTTGTCAAAATTACTTGGTGATAAATCACTGCAAGAGTTGTGTCAGAATTTCTGAATTTACTCCCACGACGTTTGAGGGAGATTACTCTGTAGAAACATTATAACTCACGGTGAAATCATATCTGATTCAAACGTAAAAATTCTTCATCCGTACAATAATCTTTGTATTCATATTTACACTCTGCTGGAAGTATAACAGTAATTTGGAGATACTGTATAATGTAACCAATGTATATCGACCGGATTTATGGGTGACGTAATGAGGGGTATTCCACAACGAGGCAAATATGCAATCATAAATTGAATTACAGAAATATTATTATGCAAAATTTAAACGTTAAATTATTCAAGTTATTTCACTTTCATCTATTTTTTAAAGATGCACGTGTACATTCGATCCTAATAACTTTGTTCACGTGTACATTCTATTCTAACACTTTTTCACTTGGACATTTCATTCTAACCGTTTGTTCACCTGGAAATTTCATTCTAACACTTTGCTCACGTGTACATTTCATTCCAACACTTTTTTTCACGTGGACATTCCATTCCACACTTTCTTCACGTGGACATTCCATTCTAATTTCAAACACTTTCTGTACTTGGACATTTCATTTTAACACTTTGTTCTCGTGCACATTCCATTCCAACACTTTGTTAACGCGGACATTCCATCTTTACAGTTTCTTCACGTGTACATTCCATACTAACACTTTGTTCACGTATGGACATTCCATTATAACACTTAAAATTCAAGAGTACATTCCATACTGACAGTTTGTATGCTGACGGCGCACCAGATCGCCCATGAACCTCAATAGGTCACTGACGGCACACGGCTTTGTCAGCAGGACAATCATTTTTTGTATATCTCAATTCCATTTTCAGCGTCACTAAATTGACTACAAATTATATCTTTTCTTTTCTTAACATGAAGTGACACTACCAATTTAATGTGTGCGAAAGATTGGTGTCGGTTGAACTTTAAGACAAAATCGTACTGTTTTGGAAAGGTATGCACATAAATAAAATCGAGAATTTTAGCCCAACAACTGAGGTTGTGGTTCTGAGTTTGGTAACTAAGTTGACATTTCGAAGTTCTTATGAGCGGGTTCAAGGGTCACGCCTCCAAATTCCGTTCCTCCTCCAGCAATAGCTCACCGATGTTCCCCGCGAGGATTGTCACCCTGCTAATCACATCTAGTAATTAACACATTTGCCAAAGACGAAGGAGCAGCCAAATTATCAGATCCCCGGATGTTTGGTAAACTTCCTCCACTCACGGAGGTAAACTGATTTTGATGTGGCAGGCTTTCTTCATAGGAAGGTGGGGCGATACCAATAAAGAAAGGTCCTCCTCCGTTATCCACGCCTTCTGATCTTTGTAACCCGTCATCATCACGTGATGTATGGTGGAAGGTGATATCAGATGTTATCTGTGGGCTCGACTGCGCATGCGCGATGCGGTGGTTTTGTTTTCTGATGGAGTGCATATTGAAACAGGCAAAGCAGAAGAACAGGAACGTCGCGATTGCGGCAAGTGTAACGAGGACAATCACATAGGTTTCAACCGGGGTTTCAACCATCGTCAACACGTTCTTGGTTCTACGCAAAACCTGCATTACATGGTAAAAATCACATCAAATGTCGTTTAACTAATTTACACAAAAATAGGCCTACCTTTTTGGCTGTATGTGGCAAAGAGTGAATCAGACTATACTTTAGAGACAAAAAACCAGTGAACATGAGAACAGGGTGACTTGTCAGATTCAATTTTTGTTTCTGTATTAATATTGTTTGTACTTGTTGTTTTTGGTTGCGCTATTGAAAGTTTTTGATCTAAATACCCCAACCCATAAATAGGAGATATAAATTTTGAGTCAGGGGAAATGTGAAGGTTTGTGGAGGGTAGATATAAATTTAATATACAAGGATGGTCTACACTGTAGATTTTCATCTTTTATTCTAAATTGGCTGTCTTTATCCCTAAATATATAATATATTATATATATTTCCTTATCGCGATACGACCGTGCGAAACTCATTTCAGAGAAAATCGACTTCAAAGTTTACTATAATTGCCACTTTTTGTCCCAAGCCTTACAAGATTTTTATTGCTAGAAATATACATGATAGGAAAGACCTAGACAATTGCTTAACATTGATATCTTTATTTTTACACAGAACCAAGAATCAGAGAAAATATTGCAAAAGAGGTACATGCTTGTAATTTCGGTTTGAGCGTTTTAGATTTTCCCTGTACTAAAACGCCAATACGGAATTCAACAACGCTGACCGCATTTTCAATACGCGCGATCAAGCAAACCGTATCTCTCTTTCACGTGCAAAGTCAATGCAGCGCAGATACGCACGTTTGCTGACCGCGTATTTGCATATTAAGTGCGCGCACTTGTTGTTTATTGTGCTACAGTACACGTTTCCAATGGGATTTGCGCATTTTATCAAAAATTTATATGGCATCGCCTTTAAAATCCCCTCATATCTCAAAAAATAAAATAAATTGCTGCCTAGAAATTTAATCATATATAGAGTAGGACTTGTACTTTCATTTTCTGCTTGCCGGTTCGGATGAACGCCGACGAAATACCAGTTCATTGAGTTTTTGACTCAAGAATTTCACCATATTTCTTTTAAAGGCACCATTTCCTGTTTGAAAAATGACCTGAATGGCCTCACGAATCTGGGCTAACTCGACCCCCGGGACACTTCGGTCCCTCACTCTCGCAGGGGCCGAGTTAGCCCGGAGGGTTTGAATCGATCATGAAACACCAATATGACAGTTTTTGTGTTGAAAACTAGCTAATGATACACTTTTTCACCATTCCTTCGATGGAATTGCATAAAACACACACTTGACTATAATTTATCACTTTTTCTTGACCTGACATAACATTTAAGTGACTTTTTAGGCAGTTTTTTTTCGCGGCTCGCAATCGCCATTGCGTTACGTGCAAATCTCATTCTGTTGACACTCGGCCCCCGTACTTTGGGACGATATTTTTCTGAAATGTTTGTATTGATTACGAATTTATTTTGCGATCTTTCACTAATATTTTGCTTGGCCTGTTTGTTATTACCTCTTTCTTGATGAAAATGGACTATTTTCCCGATGTCAACATTAAAAAAATGAAATTTGAACCACTTTTCGTAACCCTTCGATTACGATCGATCTCGCGAAATATCGTGATCCGCATGACAATTCTCGTCAGTGCTCGTGCAATCGACGTACACGTGTCTGGCATTTCTTCGGGAAAAAAAAAACACTTTCTTGCGGCTAAAATGGAAATCATCAATTCGAAACTGATAATGTATCAACTGAACTTCGTACAGTTCAGATGGATGAATAATTTCTCGAGTTCTTTGCGAATGAGGAGAACAAACTTTGAATTCCAATTCTCGGCCCCGCCGGCTCTGTTCAGCGAGAAAGTTCAAGGCCGAACAGAGGCCGAGTACGATTTGTGTTAAAAATCGCTCCAAACTTGCAAGTAAGTCGTGCAAATTATATCTTATTAAGAAAATGAGGCATTTTAATACATATGTTTATTATTTTTGTGATCATTTATTATCCAGATTTGTCTTGCCGAACTGATTCATGTCACACCAGAAGCTACGGTCAGCAGTTGACCGGCTCCCCGACAGTTCAGGCGCAGATCTGCGTTGGGCCTCGCTGTTCGGTGCTGACATTATTGGGCTATGCAAGGGCTTTTCCCCGGGGAGTTCTGGCAGGTGTCCCCGTACATTGGCAGCTCTAACCATGCACCATCATTCTGGCTGTTAGTACATCATTTGCAAAGTGGAAATCATCCCCTTAACATTGGTAAATATTTTCATCTTCATCATGTTCATGTTGCAGATTTCTCGGTCTACAATTAATGAACATTTGATAAATTTTGTTAATTTAAACTAAATTGTGTTCATCATGTTCATGATTTGCACTGGTTAGATCTATTAGATGAAATCTGTCTTCTTAATTTGGGGCTCCTCATTAAAATCACAACAGTATACATCAGCTGCCGACGATGTTGATACTGTTATTGCTAGAAGTCCCTGCATAATAATGTATACGTGGAATATTTTCACGGTGTGGAAATTTTTCGTGCACACCGACGAGAACGCGAAAATAAAATCCCACAAATAGTACTTCTTTTGCAAAGCTATTTTTTGCACTCTTTCAGTGTCGTTCATATTGTACTGTGTACATATGTGTGGTTGGCTGCAGAGGCAGCTTGTGGTTGCTTGCTCTGTATTTCTTGCTCTGTGAAATCAAAAACATGTGAAATGTCACCAGACTCTGCAAGCGTGAAAAATTAATCGTGCGAAAATTTTCACTTCTACAGTATTAAGGAGACAGATTCCTGAGGTTGCGGTCTAGATTTGCACACATGGAAACGCAAAGTGATCCAGCTTATCAAGTAAATACTACTAACATAAAATCATTATAATGTAAAGTTTTGTAAAATAAAAATCTTCACGTAGCTCTCGCTCTCGCAAAGACATTGGGGTTGCAAAGTCGAGTTTCGTGTAAATACGCAGTGATAAATATCAAACATAATGTAATGTCATTCACTGTCTGAATTACGACGTCTTACGCAGTAAAGGTACGGGCACACTTGGGTCAAAAATTATTTTCAGTGTCCTTCTCAACTTTGGCTTGAATGATATCATTGATTAAATATTGCAAAAAATAGCGGCTTCTGAATTGGCCGACTGTAGGCTAAATATTTCATAAAGTGAAAGCATTGGGGAAAATGAAAACATGTCACTGTGACCTTGACCTTTGACCTTTTGACCTCAAAATCATTAGGCTTCCTGGGATCCATGCTAGTATCATACACACCAAATTAAATGAGCCTAGGCTAAGTTAAACTGAAGTTATCGCGTTTACAAGGACTTCACAAGGGTAAGATGAAAACATGTCACTGTGACCTTGACCTTTGACATTTCGACCTCAAAATCAATAGGCTTCCTGGGATCCATGCTAGTATCATACACACCAAATTATATGAGCCTGGGTTAAGTTAAACTGAAGTTATCGCGTTTACAAGGACTTCACAAGGGTAAGATGAAAACATGTCACTGTGACCTTGACCTTTGACCTTTTGACCTCAAAATCAATAGGCTTCCTGGGATTCATGCTAGTATCATACACACCAAATTATATGAGGCTAGGGTAAGTTAAACGGAAGTTATGGTGTTTACAAGGAAAAGTTAACGGACGGACGGACAGACAGACAGACGGACACCGAGCGTGATACCATAATACGTCTCGTAGCCGGGCGTATAAAAAGGATGAAGTCTAACCGGCCAGATTTCCACCAAAACTCAATCTTTTACCCCAAGTCTCTATAAGAGGTGTTTATTTATATTAATCTTCACATTGGATACGATTTCAGCTGATTTCATTCGTTTAGGTGTTTTTTGACGTGCAAATGAATGACACAATCTTTAAAGCATTATACAGTGTGTCTCAAAAATAATTGTGCAAGTCAAAAGTGCCCTCTTTGGTAATGATAAAACATTTTTGTGACGTGATGCTTACATCACCATCAAGGGCATAGTCTTAGCTTTCAAATGCCGTTCGTTCTGTTTAGTTTGCTTGTTTTTATCCTGAGATATGTTCAGTCAACAACGAAAAGGTAAAATCGCAAATGTGCCACTTTTACTACAGTCAGTACTAGCATCAGGCCTTTTTCCCGTAAAGGCGACACAATTGTGATTCCACCCTTCTGTTGTTTACCAGATATCTCGAAATCAAAACAAGCAATTCGAATAAATTAAACAACATTGAATAGCTAAGACCTTGCCCTTGACAGTGATATAAACATTATGTCACAAGAGTATTTCAAACTGTCACAGAGGGCGCTTTTTACTTGTACAATTTTTTGAGACTTGCTGCAGCGTGTCTAAAAAAATTGTGCAACTAAAAAGCGCCCTCTTTGGCAATATAAAATACTCTTGTGACATGATGCTTATATCAACGTTAAGGGTAAAGTCTTAGCTTTCAAATGCCATTTGTTGTTATTCAATTTACTTGTTTTAATCCCGAGATATCTCGTAAATAACATGAGGGTGGAATTGCAATTTTGTTACTTTTACAAGGGATTGTAGTAAAAGTGGCACAATTGTGATTTCACTCTTTCTTATTTAAATTGACATATCTCAAGATTAAGACAAGCAAATTGAACCAAACTAACGGTATTTGAAAGCTAAGACTATGCTCTTTAAGGTGATGTAAGCATCATGTCACAAAAATATTTTGTAATGGCCAAAGAGGGCGGTTTTCGCTTGCACAATTTTTTTTTGAGACACACTGTATATTGCAACTGATCCTTGATATGTTTCTCTTACAGGTGCTCTGTCAGGAACAGAGAAATCAACTATTTGGCAACAGTCGTCCAACGTGGGCCTAACTTCACTGCAGGCCAGAACCGCCACACCCATCAGCCCAGACAGGGGGAAGTCCATGGCAGGCTGCTTCACAAAGACGTGAAAGTGAAGGAGAGGGCCCAGCTGAGAACTGCAGGGATGGAGATAGCCGAAGATGTCCTCCTGCAGCGGGGCCTGCGCTATCCAGCCAGGGGGCAGACAGGCCCAAGGAACCAAGAACGATGGACTTCGAGCTCAACCAAGATTTTCTCAATATTAAAATTAAAGACCTACACTCAAATTACAGCAAAAGAACTGATTTTTGGCCATGAAATTACTGTAAGCCTTTGATGAATGTTGCCAGCTCTGCTATCTGAGTTTACACATGTTATTCATTTTCACTATTTGGCCAATCTAACACAGTAAAGGTGAGGCATTGCAAACAAAGAATTAAAAAAAAAATCCAATCAATCTTTTCCACACAATCACAAATACCCTAAGCATTTACACCCATACCAGTACCATTTTATACAGTGTATCTGAATCATGCATCAGATGAAAACTGCTTGTTATTCAATAAAAGAGAATATGAGACAGTGGTACTGCCAAAACACAGGATTTCAGAGAGAGTTTAAGTAAACATTTATTCAAATTCTTGCACCCATTGAAAAATTCAATCCAAAATAAACTCACGAGGTGCAACCCAAGTGACGGCAGTAAAGCCCAATTATTGTTTGGGTCTAGTGGGCAACGTTTTTGTCAATCGTTCACAAAGTATTCCATTGGGCAATTTCACGGTCTGTTGTATTACACTTTTATGTGTCAAGTTTGTAACTTTGTCGTATCAGTCTATCAAGAAGTCATTCTGTCAAGTTTACCCATTGACTTTAACTTGACACCCAAAGTTTTAAAATAACCCTATCAGAAATGATGTACACATTGTACTGTGAGTGCCACAACATGGAAAAAAATGGTCAGTTGCATTGCACAAATAGGACAAGTCAAATTCACTTATTACAATTCATTTTTCTTAAACCAAAATACTTTTACCAGTTTTATTACTTGCACCACATGACCTCAATAGCTATTTAGGTTTAGTAAGCAACACAAAGTATCCTTTGCGGATAGAAACACGCTGGTCAGTCGCAGTACAGTCAGTCACATTACAGTTTGTCCGGTGTGACTCCAGAGGGTATTTCATCCAGGGTTATCCATTAAATATCATTCAGGCTTCAGAAATATAGAAATTTGTCTATCATTTTCCCTTTAACACAATTTTTGAGAAAAAAATAGCAAAAGAAACTTGTGTAATTCGCATTTTAGTGATTTTTTAGTCTGACACATACAATTACAATGATGGTATGAGATTTTGAGGAAATTAACAAAAATGAAAATTAATTTCTATTGAATTTGAAAGATTTTTATATTTCATGAACATCCATGGCATTATGCTAGTGATAGGTCATATAATGAGCATGAGAGAGACATTTCATTTTTTTTGAAAAATGCCACATTTGCTTGGGATTGCCCTATTGTATTTCCAAACATCAGAAAACAACATCAATCAAGATGTTTGTTTGGAATATAACTTTGGAATACATGTATTTTATGAAACACCCTGTAATCAATAAAATGATTAATTTGTGTAATGGTGTGACATGAGGCCACATATAAGATTTGAGTGTTAAACATACCAATTTATGTAATCACAAATAATACAAAAAAGTGCCTTGAGTAAATGCAGAAGTCAAAGTTTTTTAAATGGTGTTAGCATATGTATAATGGGCCTCCTTTAATATCCAATGCATGAAATAGGAACCAAATTAGAAGAGTGCTTCATTGATCCTTAAAGGGCAGAAATTAATCTTACATATGATATCCATGTAGAGCATGTTTAACCATTTGAAAATAACATTTTTACCACAGTGTAGTGTTTCATGTGGAATTCCTCTTTCCTCATCCATCTCACTTTATCCTTACAGGTTTTCTAGTTGCTGATGTGCAGCGAAGAGGGCATAGGAGCCTCGTCTATGCTACACCGCAGCAGCTGCAACTACTCGCCATGGCACCGATGTGGTATGTTGATGCGACTTTCAAGGTGGTGAGAGCCCCCTTCTACCAACTCCTCGTAATCCATGCCTTTCATGAGAATGGAGAGTCCGTGAAGCAGGTGCCCCTCGCCTACGTTCTGATGTCAAGCAAGAAGAAGGGGGCCTACCGGGAGGCACTGCAGGAGTTGAGGGCTGCCTTGCCTGGACCTGCTTTGGTGGAGGATGTTTGTCTCTTGTCTTATCACGAACATCAACATTCATACACCAGGCTCAATCTATACTCATGGTTTATGCAGTACTCAAATTATTCACAACTACTCAGGTTAGGTGCCATTTCTAGAGAGTGACTTTATTCAAGTTTCAACACAGATGGCGCTCTTGCCATATAATCTTCCAACAGAGGAAATTATGATCGACTTTGAGGCAGCCCTCTGGAAGGTTCTTCCACGTGTCTTTCCGCAGGTAATTAAAACATTTGTTCAGCATTCTAAGCATGTGGGAGTACAGTATTCCATTGTGAAATTAAATTGAACATTGTTGGGATTAGTGGTAAATTTTAAGTGCATCATTTTTTCTATCTAAAAGTGTACAGATTATCAACAATCTATTTAACAATTGAAGAACTGCTCTACAGTATTTCTGGTCCTGTTCAATAGAGTTGTAGCAATGGAATCACACTTCAATTTTTCTTGTAGGTTATATATTTCAAAGGGCATTTAGAAAAATTTTAGCACCAAAAATAATTGATGTAATATTAGAAGCTTTATGAAATTATTAAAAATTATATTTACATTTGCAAAAACTAGAAGATATATCAGTAAGTTTGTGAAAATTAATTCAGCTGTCCATTGTTTTTTTAGATTTATTAGATGTGTGCAAATCAATCTCTTTGTGGTGGGTTCGGGGGCACCTGAGACCCATCCCCCCCCCCCCCTAATATTATATTGTCACAGAATAGACCAGTTCACTTAAACTTAAAGCCCAATTTTAGTTTTGAGGACTTGTTTTAATTTAAAAGCTATATGCCCAAAGGTCATATCATACCAATAACAGATTCTGATTCTTGGGGAAGTGGAGAGGGGAGGGGGGCCAATATTTTCAACTATATTTTACATTATAGCATCCAAAGGGTTAATAAGGTGTTAAGGTAATCCGAGTTATACCTCATCAGCAGGCGCGCCGGAACACTTTTAGTTTTGGAGGGGCAAAATCTCGATGGGGGGCACATTTATGTGAAAGTATAGTTCCTGCGAGGGGAGCTGAATTAGCGACGCGAGCGGGCGCAGGTTTTTTAAGTTATTTTTCAGTTAACGGGGGATCAGAGGGGCACTTATTTTTGCAGTTATGAAAATTGACGCCTTCAGCACTCGTAGCTGAGCGGATTTTGGCGCAATACAAATCATATGTATGTATGGTATGTAGTGTATGTATGTATGTATATATGTATGTATGTAGAGCAGAAAGTTTAGGGGGTCTACTAGGAGCTTGAGCGGTAAACATACGAGTGAGCGTAGCGGGCGAACGGGGAGGTGTGTGGAGGGGGATACACCCTCCCACGGTAGGAACTTTTTGAAAATACACATAATAAAAGACGCGATTCTAGGCATGGTAAATACATATTTTAACGGTATACCGTCTGAAAATTATTAGGGATATCATTATCAAGAAGATGTAGAGGAAGTATGTGAAAAACTGTTATGGGTAGTCATACTTCCGGGGAAACGAAGCGACGTGGTGGTGTGTGAAGGGGAAATCCCTTCCCACGATTGGAACTTTTTGAAAATACGCATAGAAAAAGATGTGACTCTAGGCATTGTAAATACATATTTTAACGGTAATACCCGTCTGAAAATTATTAGGGATATCATCTATCAAGAAGCATGTAGAGGACAGTATGTGAAAAACTGTTATAGTCCTACTTCCGGAAACGAAGCGACTGGGCGTGCTGTGAAGGGGAAATCCCTTCCCTACGATTGGGAAACTTTTTGAAAATTACGGCATAGAAAAAGAATGTGACTCTAGGGCATTGTAAATCATATTTTAAAAGGTATATTTTACTAAAGATAATTGGGAATTGTGTTGTCAGGCTTTTTCAAAAAGACGTACAGGAAGTAGATTGACCAAACATGTAATTAGTATTATCATTATGTTGAGGGTGGTAATCGGATCCCAAAGGAACTTTTGAAAATACGCATAGCAAAGACATGTTTTATTCTAGGCATGGTAAATACATATTTTTCATTGAAGATTGGTTAGACATTCGACGAGAGCGAATCAACCCGAGCGGGGAGAGAGTGTGGGAGAGGCGATACTCCTCCGCACGAGCCCCCCACGAGCAAGGAAATTTTTGAAAATACTACATTAAAAAGACGTGATTCTAGGCATGTAAAGTAAACCACATATTCTAAGGTATTATTTTATAAATTAGGACTTTTCGTATATGAGTGTAGTCAGTAACGATTTACAGAGTATTTTAAAAACAAATTCTAGGGAATAAACATATATACTTATAAAACTATTCATTTTACAAACAGTACTGTCCGAGCAAAGCGAGCGAGCGATTTACTTGTATACAGATTTCAATCTGATCATTAATTTTGGTATAGCTATATCTAAATAACAAAAGATCCGGCATTTATCCATGACAAAATCCTTTCAGAAACATATGAAAAATAAACTGAAAAATATTTTATACATGTATTGGTAGAAAACTTAGAAGAAAAGGGAAAAATGAAAAGGTTTACTAACGGTATGCTTCATGGGGCACACTCGTCGAAGAACGAGAGGCTACCCTATACACTAAATTTACTTAGAAGGGTAAGTGCCGTCAGTGGGTGAACAATTTTGCATTTTTTCAATTATTTTTCAGTTATGAAATTGACAATTTTTATACAAGAGAAGCTTATTGCTCATTTTGGATTTAATACTGTAATGATTTTAATTATTTTACCTTCAGGGTGCAGATAGGCGCTGGGGGGGGGGCCAGTGCCCGCCTCTGCCAACGCCCCCCACCCCCCGCTCCGGCACCCTTCGTATAACACTAAATTTGCTTAGAAGTGTAAGTGCCCGCGAGGGCGAAATATTTTTGGCATTTCAGTTATGAAATTGACAATTTTTATACTAAGAAAATTGCTTTATTGCTCATTTTGATCTTTAATACTCGTTCATTAATTAATTATTTTTTACCTTTCAAGGGGGGCACATGGGGGGGGGGGCAAAAACTCGTTTTGCCCCCAAAATTTTATTTGGGGGGGCAGTGCCCCCTCTGACCCCCCGTTCGGCGCCTTAGTTTTCCATCAGAAAGAGCAGACTCTGTTCTTTTTTATGTCTGGATTGCATTTCCCTTTAAGCTTTCAAATTAAAGAAAATTCCCGAAAACTAAACTTGAACTTTAAATAGCTTGTAGAATGCTAATTATGGGTGAAAATACATTTCTTTTAGACATTTCTGAGAATAGATTAACCCCCACCCCCCCCCCTCAAAAAAAAAAAGAAATGCCACTTCAAAGTTTATTTTTGAATTTGGTTCTCAGGTGAATCTATAGCTTTTTTTTCAACTTTTTTTCTGAAGCAAAATTTTTTGTCAACTCGTTTTGAAGCATGATTATACTAATTATACTAATCTCAATTGCAAGAAAGAGAAAATATCAGTACAAGTTAGTTGGAAAATAACAATCAGCATTGACTTTGTACGTAAAATCATTAAGTATTTGAGCAGTTTCAGGGGCTGACATACATGTACAAAAAGTAGCATAGTAACAGTAAGTCCAATTTGGGGCAGAAAGGGTCTCAAATTGTCAACAAAGCCACATTTAAAAAAAATAAAGAATCACAGAGGAATGGTGATAAAATCCCCCCCCCCCCACCACCCTCTGTTTATTCTGGGTTAAGGTAAATAGAAGATCAGATTTTGTTTTATATCAAGCTTATGTAATGCGTCATTCAAAAATTATACCTAATATTAGAAATATACATACTTATCCCATATTTCTCTCTTTTATCTCCATTTCAGGCACGAATGATTGGTTGTAATTTCCACTGGAAACAAGCAGTGTACAGGAAGATCCAGTCCATCGGCCTCGCGCAATCGTACGACATGGACGAGCAAACTCGAAAACTACTGCAGCAGGTCATGGCCCTACCATTCATTCCAGCCGCTGAAGTTGTGCCAATACTAGGTTCCCAGCATTTCGAAAAAAAAATTCCCTGATTTTTCCCTGATGAAGTCTCATAATTACATGATAATTATTTCAACTCATTTCCAGTTGCACATGTTTTCTATATTGTTGCAGTTAAGTATTTGCAGTATAAACCACAGTAATGTAAAACTAATTAGTGTTTTGATTTTTGGGCCAATCAAAATTCCCTGACTTTTCCCTGATTCGAGGCATTTTTATCAAATTCCCTTGACTTTTCCCTGACTGGAAAATAAGTAAAATGATTTTCCCTGATTTTCCTGATGGGCTGGGAACCCTCACTCAGAGTACATTGTACATCTCATCCACTTATGTGTTATGTCTGTATTTTCTCCTTTGAGCTGATTTATTATAATTTAAAGGCCTAGGCATCTTATTTATGTGGAGAAGTGTTATACAAGAAATGGTGAAAATTTCTAAAAAAATAATATAATTTTCCATTTAATGTGATGTCATGAAAATTCTCAAAATATTCAGTGCATTGAAAATTCCCAAAACTTTTCAAGGAAAGTGTCCAACCATTTGAACCATAGTATCTA
This sequence comes from Eucidaris tribuloides, assembly GCA_001188425.1. Classification (NCBI taxonomy): domain Eukaryota; kingdom Metazoa; phylum Echinodermata; class Echinoidea; order Cidaroida; family Cidaridae; genus Eucidaris; species Eucidaris tribuloides. Next base: position 47,889 of record JZLH01S0074853.1, on the reverse strand, counting down.
CAGTGAAAATAAATTGTATTTTCTTTATTTTCTGTTTACATCTTTCAGTTCTTCAGTTACATGGAGATCACATGGATTGGGAACCCAACTCGGCCCATACCAGCCTGGTGCGTATACAGCATAGCTGTCAGGACCAACAATGACGCCGAGGGCTATAACCATCGTCTCAACACGCGAACTGGAGGGAAGAGCCTGAGCCCCTACCAACTGGCAGCTCTGCTGTATCGTGAGGCACAGTTCACTGACCTCACCATCAGGCTGGTGGACCTTCACCTGGTGACAAGAAGGCAGAGGCGAGCGACACAGTCTCTGCAGAACCGAGTTCTTGTGACGTGGGAAGCCCACAGGAATGGGACCAAGTCAACGGAGGAGCTGCCGAGAGTGTGTGCGATAACCTATGGACAGGCTCCTACCCAAGTGTGAAAATTTCAACAATAATCTATAGATATCCCATTAGCAGGGGATTGCCAATAAAATTTCAAATTTAATTTCAAATCATTCATTACACTCTTCATTAAAGTACAAGACAACAGAAAACGTATATCAATCAATTGTTAAGGTTTGCACAGGTGCACTTGTAGGACTATGTTATTGCTGATGGTTAAGAATACACAGTTATAAATCCATCTTTATATTTTTTTGCAATGGTATCATAAGTGGAATGGGGATGATTGGTTGTATTAAAAACCTAGTAAGCATTAAACAATGGTGTCCATATGCCAACAGTAAGATTTTCAGATTTTGTAAGATTTTCAATCATTTAAATCCAGAGAACAAGATATTTAATTGAAAAGTAACATTTTTGAAGAATGTGTGATATAGTTAAATAGTATATGATTTTGAAATAGAAAGATTTTTACCATAAATTTCCATAAGAGAAAGATTTTTCATCTGCATCAGTAAGATTTTTCATGTTGGGAAGTTGGCAGTTGCGTGTCAAGCAATTTATAGCACCTTTTATGATTAGGGATTCCACCTCCTACTCTATGCTTTGGAGAAGCTAATAAGGGTTGATTGATCTTATGTGGATCGCTTTGTTACTCACTGAGATCAGATTTTGTGGCACTCCACCATGGAGTTGTAGAGAAAACTCAAGAATCCAAATATGTACAATGAATTAAAAAGATACATAAATTTCATGAAAAGGTATGATGACTTCATCTAAATTTAAGCAGGTGCCTCTGTATGGTTTCAATGTGTGATTACAGAGCGCCACCTCTATCAATTGATCTATGTATGTTGTATCATCTAAGAATATGTATTACGTAAAGACATTACGTAAAGACATGTTGCGTAAAATTCAGAAAACATTTATGCTTTCAAGACAATTGACCATAAGTTGTGTTTAGCTCTATACATTCATAGCCCTTTAAAATAAACCTTATGTGAAACTTAATACTCACACTTGAGTCAATTTCTGTTGCAAGACCATACTTTGCTTGATGCCATAAACTTTAAGAACAGAATTTATCATTAAATTGGCTGACACAGAGAGCCTGGCAAAGTCATAGTCTTCTCTTTTGTTATGTGTGTTCATCATAATTGGCAATTCTTTTCAATTAAAGTATCAAAAACAGAGACATATATAGCTTTTGGGAGAACACTTACATCAAAATATTGTTGCCAATTTGTAAAATTTGTGAGCAATTAAGCAGTTTACCTAGCACAATTTGTGAATAATGTAAATTATGCATGTTATGTAAATATTACCGGTATGTTACAAAAATTATGTAAATATCCAAAGATGACATGGATATCATGCAAATATTTTAATCTAATGTACATGTATCATAATTCTTGTATGAAATGGTTAATAGTTACATGCATGATTCTGTATCATAAATATAATGTAAATATAGTGTAAATACGATGTAAATATTATGTAAATGTAAACGTAAATATGTAAATAAAATGTAAATTTGTAAATATAAAAAATATTATATAAACATGAGATTGTCATGTCTATTACTTAGTACATAAATATTTACTATTGTATGGTCAACCACTTAATAAAGAAGCAATTGTTGCACATTGAATCGCTTGATCTTTCATGCAGATTTGTAATTTATGAATGACAGTTACATGAACATGTAAGACTATACACAACACTGCACTTACAACAGACCAGTTATATTTCATTACTTGGAAGACAATTTGTGTGATGAACCACACATCTCTCTGTAGTATCCCTACAGATTATAGTTTCTCATAGTATTAGTATAACTTGGTTCTAATTACATGTCCATCAAAATTCAATCAGCTGTTAACTTATCACAGTAACGATTTGAAGAGTGTACTTGTATGCACACACGCACACACACACACACACACACACACACACACACACACACTCACACACACACACACACACACACACACACACACACACACACACACACACACACACACACACACACACACACACACACACACACAGACAACCCCAAAACATAAATGCCTTCCGCACCATCATTGCTGAGGCTTAAAAAAAATTATCACCTACGTGAAAGAAGAGAAAGATAATTGTACAATAAATGGGAAAGTGAACCCTGAATTTAATTCATCAAATTGCACATTTTGAGATGTGGGTTTGTCCATAAGTTGGGAAAAGTGAGGTCACTTATCAAAGTAACGCTGCATTTCTTATTTGACAACACCACTCAACTGTCAAACAAAATCAACTCTGGCCCCTTCTGACCTTAAAGCAGGGCTTTACAAACATGAGTGCCGTAGTGCCTAGGACAGCTGAAAATCCCGGTCGGGCACTGAGAAATAAATAGAAACTGTGTAACTGGGCAGTGACTTTTTTCCTGCTAAATTTAACCCAAATACCAAAAAGACAACTAACAATTCGAAATTTCTTTTTGTCATAGAATTTAGGCATTTAGATGTTATTGTCGGGCACTTGAATCTACAATTCAAATGCCCGACTGGGCAAGCAAAAATAAATATTTTTGTCGAGACTGCTTAAAGGGAAATTTCAACCTATATATCAAGTTGGTTAGTAAAAGCAGAAAAGAAAGAGAACTAGAGCTGTTTGACTGCATGCAGTCGATGGGTATGAATTCGCAATCGACACTACCACCCGATTTGATTGAAATGCCTTATGTACGCATGTACCCCATTTGAACAGAAATTTTGTTACCTTGGTAATGAGGTTTCAGCCCTTGTGACCTTTGACCGATCATTTAACTCTGAAACGTAATCAGTTCATCAGGGCCTAATACTTTATACTCGACTCAAGTCACATTAAAATCTGACAAGTGATTCTTGAGTTGTAATGATACTGAGGCCAAATCATAAATGTATGAGGCCTCGGGACCTTTCACCTTTCAACTTCGAAATTTAAAGTGATAGGCTAACATTGTGGAGCTTCAATTTAAAAAAAAAAATTGTCAAATTTTGATATCTGAACAACACGGTAGTGTTCATACGGACAAATTAACACCCTAGAATACAAAAGTTTGGAAAGTTACACTGCCAATGGCAAGTTATGCATGAATAAACAATTAAAACTCGGGGCGAGTTTAAATAGCGTAGGTGTACACACAGTAAGTCTATGGGAGAAAATGGGCAGTTGAATCCGATCAACTTACGATTTTCACTTTTTTAAAGCACTAAATAATCATTTTGAAATACAATTTTTTCAAGGGGGTCATTTTTAGACCTTATCAAAGACAATGGTAGCATGGGGAATCATTTAGCTCAGATTTTTTATATGATGGTAAATGTTAGCCAATACCTTTAACTTGTAAACCTGTGCTTCATACTAAATACTTGAACAAATACGACAAAACGCTCCCGAGTTATCATCGTAACAAGCCTAAATCAGACATGTAAGAAGCCTTTTGACCTTTAACCTTTCACATATCACCTCCGAAATGTACTCAGTTCATCAGTGCCTTACAATACATACGCAAGTTTCATCAAAGTCCGATAAGCCATTTTTAAGTTATCACATAAAATATAACAGTTATGGGGCCTTGTGACCTATGACCTTTCAACTCAAATATCTAATCAGTTCATTTTTGCCTTATTATCATCAGAGTTGGGTGTCTCGAGACGTGTCTTGGTCTCGAGACATGTCTCGAGATAGTATTTGTGTGTCTCGTATCTCGTCTCGGTCTCGACAGGAATTGTCTCGCTCTCGTAGGCCGAGACATCAACAAGACACTAAAAACAGCTCAATTTTGACAAGTCACTCTCAGATTCTTATTGCTTTCTGCCCGGCCTTCAGCATAAAATGCACATTACTTCATGATTTAAACTCAGGATTGGAGTATAAAGAGTATAGAGATTAAGACTTGGATACCTTGAAATACAGTGTGTAAATTTGTCAGTTTTAGTGAACAAAGGTACCAAACTTAACACAGAAAACTGTCACTGCAAGGTGTACACCATGCGCGTGTACCGACTTTCATAATGGACAAACTTTCAAAATTATCTGTTGACCTCAGAATACTCTAAACAAGTATTCAAGTCTGAAAAGAGGCCTTTTAAAGTAAACCTTCTGTTGAATACCCTAAACAAGTATTCAAGTCTGAAAAGATCCTCTTTTAAAGTAAACCCTCTATTAAAAGTATAACCTTTTTCAATGATTTTGATACCCTTTTCACAGTGTTCACACGCATCACACGGTCGTGAAAAATAACCCTAGTTACGCGTTTTTTTCACACGCGCATGATGTACACCTTGTAATGACAGTGGCCCCCAGGATTTGGTTATTAAGAGCTCAATGTCAAGAGGAAAAAGAAGAAAATCAAAAATAAGGTCACCTCTGCCACAAGATTAATTTTGTAAACTGTGCAAAACATCTTGAGTGTGTGTCTGTCAGCTGTGTGTGTGTGTGTTTGTGCGTGTGTGTGTGTGTGTGTTTGTGCGTGTGTGGGGGGGGGCTGAGGGGATTTATCAGTCCCTATTACCCCTCCCCATCATTTTACAATGTAGATGCACTCCCTTTTAACCCCATCCGTTTACAATGCCAGAGACTCCAACCCTAAACACCTCTTAAGCGGGAGATTCTCTTGCTGAGACCCATAGCAATCGGGAGACCCTGACTCAACTGGCTACCTTAGGCTTATTTTTGAACATAAATTATGACAACACTAAATGAGGTCAAATCCACTGATTCAGATTCATTTCTTGTCA
>JZLH01S0074853.1:21235-40609 GCA_001188425.1 Eucidaris tribuloides | reverse complement strand
CACACACACACACACAAAACAAAAAGTTCGAAAAACATCTTTCTGATGAGGTATAATTCTTAACCTTAACACCTTATTAACCCTTTGGATGCTATAATGTAAAATATGGTCGAAAATCTTGGGGGTACCCCGATAAATCTCGGGGATGACCCCCCCCCCCAAGAGATTTTACATTACTAAATCTATTTAAAAAAAATGAAAGACATTCAGAATCTATTATTGGTGTAATACGACATTTGGGCATAAAGCTTTCAAATAAAAAGAAAAAAATCCCGAAAATTGAACTTGGGCTTTAATGGTAATTTGCTGTTGAAATTTACTTGTGGTTTTGCTGTTTTGAGCAGTTTTGAACAGTACTTGCACTCTGCGACAGCCCAGCCTCAAAGTTTCTCGTGAACAGGGCAACTTAGGCCGAGACTGTAAGTTTTGTGAATGGGTATTCACCTTTCACAAGATAATTATACACGATTTAAGTCTGGCAGTTTACTAGATTACATTCAAACCTGTGTAAAATTTTAATTCAGACAGTGACGTTATGTCGGTGCATTACGATTGGCATGTGCGTATTTACACAAAACTTGACTTTTAGAGAGTAAGAGATCATAGACTGGTAAAGATTTTGATATACATGACACTTTACAATAAATGGTTTAATGTTACTACAGGCGACTCCCGTTATAACAATGTCCTCAGGACCGGCAATTCTCTTTCTTTGTATCAAAATTTTGTTATAACCAAACAGTTAAAGTATATAACGATATAGAGATAATCATTTTAGGACCTAAATTTCAACTTCGTTGTTACGGGAATTTTAATGAAGCAGTGTTCGTTATAACAACTCTTATCATTTCTGGGTGTGCAAATCTAGACTGATGTAATCCCTTTCCTTAAAATTTGGGGGCTTCTCTTGTAACAACAGTACTGTATACCAACTCTGTCGGTCAGTTGATGTAGATCTATACTGTTTTGTTATTAATGAGACACCCCCAAATATTAAGAGCCAGATAACATTTATCCAGTGCTAGTGCAAATCATGAACACAATCTTTATTTAAGTTAAACAAAATAAATATAGATGTTCAATCATAATGTCGACCTACATGTTAAGTTTGAAATATTACCAGTGTTAAGGGGGTGATTTGCATTTTGCAAATGAAGGCAACAGCCAGAATGATAGTGTATGGTTAGAGCTGCCAATCTACGGGTACACAGATGTCCATCCCGCCAGAACTCCCTGGGCAGAATCCCTTGCATAGCCCAGTAATGTCAGGGCAGAACAGCAAGGCACAACCCACTTCAATTCAATGCCGGAATGGTTGGGGCGGCTGCTTCTGGTGTGACGTGAAGCAATTCGGTAAGAAATTCTTAGGAATACATTAACATGAGCAGGCGCGCCGGAACACTTTTAGTTTTGGAGGGGCAAAATCTCGATGGGGGGCACATTTATGTGACAGTATGAGTTCCTCGGCGAGGGAGCGAATTAGCAGCCGAGAGGGCCAGGTTTTTTAAAGTTATTTTTCACTTAACGGGGGATCAGAGGGGGCACTTATTTTTCAGTTATGAAATTGACAATTTTTATACAAGAAAATTGCCTTTATTGCTCATTTTGGTCTTTAATACTGTCATTAATTAATTATTTTTTACCTTTCAGGGGGGCACATTGGGGGGGCAAAAACTCGTTTTGCCCCCCAAAAATTTTATTTGGGGGGGGGGGGCAAGTGCCCCCTCTGACCCCCCGCTTCCGGCGCCCTTGAACATGAGCACTGCATTTTCTTAATAAGACATAATTTGATTCATTTAACTTCGGCTTTAGAGAAAATGTGCTGCTGCCACGAATTCAGTGTTTTGCCATTGACTGTAGTGTCCCACAATATTTAGTTGATTTTCAGTGACGCAAAATGAAGAAATTTTTGAAGGGTTACTTAAGTTCTGCCAATTTTGTCTGATTAATTACTACACTTTGTGTTTTGATGAAATATTAATACTGACATTCGATTGAATCAGAAAAAAAGAAGTTTCAAGAAAAATCAGATCTAATCAACCGTATTGTGTGAATTTTGCATTTAAATTAAAAGTGTGTGGTTTATATCATGATACACTGCATCACAAAAGAAAATAAAAATAAAAATAAAATGACAAAATCCTGGACCATGCAGCCCTGGACTGGCTGAGATGACGTATCTGTACCCTTAATCATGTCTATACAGTGCATTCTCGATATAAAAAAGTCCCTGGGACCCATCAAGTTTGTTGTTTAGAACAAAATTTCTCTATATCAGGGTTGCAAAGACAATAAAATACAAAGGAAATCTAAGATATGGGACCAGAGATTTTACTTATTTTTAATTAAATTTTGTTATATCAGATTTCTTTATAACGAGAGTGCACTGTAGTCCCATAAGTCATGAATAATGTTTTTACCTACTGTGATTTCCAACTGCAAACACCAATAGCCATTGGGATTGCACATGGCTGCTCTGCCAGAACAGATTCCCAGCAAAGTCAGGGACGAACACCGTGATGACACTGCAAGGCCCACAGCTCCACGCCAAAACAGTCGGGGCGGCAATTCAACTGCTGACCGTAGTTTGGGGTGTGACGTGGAGAAGTACTCCGGCAAATGATCATGAAAATATAAAATGCTTCAGTTTCTGATTTAGTCATAATTTGCATAAAAATTTACATTGGGCTCAAAAAAGTAATTGTCTATTTGGCCTCTGCTCTGCTGGCGTAGGTAAAGGTGACAAATTTTATGACAACTCCAGAGGCCGAGCCGTCACTCATACTAAGTCAGACGCCACCAACATCTATTCTACACTGAATGTGCGTGGATGTGGCTATCGGCGGTCATTTACGACAAAAATCTGTGGCGTTGATGGAACGTCATTGGTCACGAAAGTTCAGGAAAACTGCTGCTCTACAGGATCTCTGTGAAAGATGAAAATTGTTTGGGTCCCGGGCATGGTTGTTGCCAGCCAAAATTTAGTGCCGGCTAAATTTGACAATAATTTGAATCAAAACAGATCTACTGAATCAAGTTGCAATAGTGGCATTTTATAGCTGTTTTGAAGAACAGAGGTTGATTTCGCATCCCAGTGCCGGTCGGCAAGCCCTAAAATTACCTTGAGTGCCGGCTAATGTGGCCAAGTGCCGGATACTCCCGACCGGTGCCGACCGGCGTAGCGACATGCATCCCGGTCCCAGGAGAGGAACTAATGGCCAACGTCAATGAATGTTCTTTAAAATTAATTTCAGCGTAATTTCATAAAGGAGTGAATTTCACTGTACATTTGTGTGCAACAACTTTGTAAAACATTGCTGCAATTGGTAGACCCTATTGATTGTGCACAAAAGTGCAGAGTTAAATAATTAAAATGCCTCATTTTCTTAATAAGATATAATTTGCATGACTTACTTGCACGTTTGGAGCGATTTTGAACACAAATCGTACTCGGCCCCTGTTCGGCCTTGAACTTTCTCGCTGAACAGAGCCGGCGGGGCCGAGAATTGGACTTCAAAGTTTGTTCTCCTCATTCGTAAAGAAACTCAAGAAATTATTCATCCATCTGAACTGTACGAAGTTCAGTTGATACATTACCAGTTTCGAATTGATGATTTCCATTTTAGCCGCAAGAAAGTGTTTTTTTTTCGAAGAAATGCCAGACACGTGTACGTCGACTGCACGAGCACTGACGAGAATTGTCACGCGGATCACAATATTTCGCGAGATCGATCGTCATCGAAGGGTTACGAAAAGTGGTTCAAATTTCATTTTTTTTTACGTTGACATCGGGAAAATAGTCCATTTTCATCAAGAAAGAGGTAATACCAAACAGGCCAAGCAAAATATTAGTGAAAGATCGTAAAATAAATTCGTAATCAATACAAACATTTCAGAAAAATATCGTCCCAAAGTACGGGGGCCGAGTGTCAACAGAATGAGATTTGCACGTAACGCAATGGCGATTGCGAGCCGCGAAAAAACTGCCTAAAAAGTCACTTAAATGTTATGTCAGGTCAAGAAAAAGTGGTAAATTATAGTAAAGTGTGTATTTCATGCAATTCCATGGAAAGAATTGAGAAAAAATGTATCATTAGCTAGTTTTCAACACAAAAACTGTCATATTGGTATTTCATGATTGATTCAAACTCTCTGGGCTAACTCGGCCCCTGCGAGAGTGAGGGGCCGAACTGTCCCGGGGTCGAGTTAGCCCGTCCCCGGCCTCACATATCTCTAGCGTGGTGTCAAAAAAATAAAGCCCTGAAGAAATTTGCCCCTTCAAACGATGTTTACGTGATTTGACCCTTTTCGTTCCATGCAGTGACAGTCCCACGAAAACAACACAAAATTTATCGTGTGGGACTAAGAGGGTTAAAAAGTGACAATCTGAGTGACCGACCTTACCATACACATTTCCCCTTTACGTTGCAGTGGTGCAAGAATATATCATTTACTTGACGTTAAAGGTTAGTGACATGATTGGGAACACTTGAAATGCCTCAAGAACCAAATGAGTCGAAATATATACCAACAATACACTAGCTGGAATGGATCTCCCAGCTGGGAGGATTCGTCTCTAATTTGTTTACTTAAGGAGAATCAAGCATGAACATGCGATTATTTTAATCTTATCGGGGCAAGATAAAAATAGGACCCATAGAGAGCCACACAGCAGGATTCCCTGCTAAGAGGGATATTGACATTATTTATTTTAGAATGAGTCAACGTTTGACTACAAGATTTTCATAGGAGGATCCTTGCATAGTTTACTTGATTCTAGAATAGTTTCAGCCCAAGTTGAGGACTACCCCCAATCATGTCATTTACCTTTAAACAGGGTGATGTTTATTCGTGAATATCTTGACAATGAAAGCATACTTTTTGAAACTTTTGTATTTTTGGTTATTTATTTACCCACTGAAACATCATGATACACCCCAGACATGATCAACGTCCTGCATTTTATTTCATTTTTTAATGGTTGCCTACATTGTTAAACCAGTTTGTTCGCATGATATCCTCCACTTATCATGCATAGGGAAATGTTTGACTTACCAATTAATCAGGTACCATGTGGATTGAACGTAGATATAGCAAATCCAGTAACTACAATTACTTCCAACAACAGTCACAAATTTCTTTCCTCAAGAAGTTTACTATCGTTCTGTGCTTTTATTTTACTGCTGTCATTTACGTTCACCACTGAGAAAAAACGATGCAATGTTTTATGATAGTATGATTTTATTGCTTTTGACCTTCGTTCATGAAACATAAAATAACGGTACCACCGAACGCCTGTTAGTACTGGAAGACAGTGTTACTGTGTCAGAGGTGAGTGTGATTAAGCGAACGTACCCTGAACAGAATTTAATTAAGGTCACCACAAACGTTTGACATCGACGCGACAGAAGACTGCGATTTTGCCAGTTGTAGACCGGTCGGCGACTCGAAAGATTTAAACATGGATCTCCGTGATCATATAAAATCTTCCATTGATTGTTGCGTCCCGTATATTCAGCCCTTTAGAATCTAAGAAAAACATTTCACGTCATACTCATTGGTTTTTCATCCGGGGGAAAAACTTCCAAAGAATGCGACTATCGCTGCAAAACTTTAGACAGTTGCGTCACATTCGGGTCGTATAGATGTAAGGTGGCCTTAAAACTATGTAGGAAAAGAGTAATACACGAAATAGTACTTTTAATGGGCCTGACACAGATTGAACAGCAGGTTGTCTTTTTGCATTCTCTTCAAATGTTAGATAATTACTGATCTTCACATTTTAAAAGCATATCCTTCTTAAGCAGCCTCATGCCAAAAGTGATGTATTATTGTGTTACTGGAAGACCGCAAAAGATATGCATTTCCTTTGAAATGAATGAAGCTGAAATCTCATTTGCCAGCTACAGACGCAAACATATACACACATATACTATATAATATGTTTATATATACATTTTTCTCTATTCTATTTCTCTATTTCTTTTATACAAATTTTCTGTTGACTTTTGTACCTTAACATGATTAATGTCGATACGTACAGGGCTGTATTTAGACATATAAAGCCTAATAGGTAGTTCTCAGAAATCAGGGTTCATTACTTAATGGTACAAGGTCTGTCAGAAAAGTTCCAGGATTGGTGCAACAAAAGGAATATTTCAAATTCGAAACTACAAACTACGAATCTCCCCCTTTGAAGTAATTCTTTTGGAGTATAACACAGTTCAACATCCACATCTGCCACGCCTCCATGCACCCCTAGACAGATTCTTCGGAGATCCTCGACAGATCCACCGTCATAGCCACGGCTTGATGTCGTCCACATCTTCAGACGGTTCTCCTTGATGAGTCCCTTGAGCTTAGGGAAGAGGGAAGAAATCACACGGACCAACGTCGGGTGGGCAGGTGGGTAGGGAGTTGCTCCTCGGAGATATTCTTCTCTGTCAGGAACTACTTAAAACATTGTGACCAACAGCGTTGACTTAGTGAAGCAATTCGACGTCGTAGAGGCCGAAGAGAGCAAGACAGTAGAAGTCCAAAGCCAACGCCATGTTGATTGCATTGTTCAATGTGAGGGGAATCGTTAACGGTGAGTTTTTGCCACTGGACCAGACGATCAAACAGCACATCTCCGAAGACATCCTGCGGTGATTTCTCACAATCGGTCGAGTGAGTAGGGAGTTGCTCTTCGGCGATGTTCTACTCTGTCAGCAACTGCTTAGGGCATTGTGAGTACCAACGTTGTCTTGGTGAATCAATTCGACGTCGTAGAGTCCGAAGAGAGCAAGATACTAGAAGTCCAAAGCCAATGCCATGTTGATTGCATTCTTCAATGGGAGGGGCATCGTCCCACTGTGCCAGACGATCAACCAGCACATCTACCAAGAGATCCTGCTGCGTCTGCTCACAATGCCTTGAGCATCTGACCGTCTGGCCGAGCAGATCATCGCCGTGTTGGAGAAATTACCTCCATACTCATCTGACCTGGTTCCGTGTAATTTTCCTTCTACCCAAGTTGAATGCGGGATCATCACGAGGACCTATTTTGAAGACTTGGTGAACATCAAAATGGTCGCGACGAGCTTTGGAGGATCCCGGAGGAATCCTTCCAGAAGTAGATGGATGGGAAACTGCGATAGACGCCAAAAGGCGGTGATTACGTCGAGGGAGAAAGTCGTTATTAATCTAGATTTGACAGAGTTTTTACACCAGTCCAGAAACCTCTCTGATACAACTCGTATTACATGTGTTTGTAAATTGCCAGCTCTTTGTTGGCACAAAATTGGAAAAATCGGGAAATACTTTGATACAAAAAGCACGGAACAGTTTGTCCATGCATTTGTTGCAATTCATTTAATCTGGTTTGCTCTTCGGAATCCTCGAGTCATTGAAAAAAAATCGTACAACAACTTATTCATTACTTAGCAAGACTCGCAATAGTTTAAATCACTAACATGGATATCTTAATGCACCCCTGTTTATCTTTACAAGCCTATTCAGCCATAACTTCAAATACACTGAAACAGATTCTTGTCAAAATAACTTGGAGATAAATCATTGGCAAAAGTTGTGTCAGAATTTCTGAATTCACTCCTACAAAGTTTGAGGGAGATTACTCTGTAAAACAGCTTAAATCACGGTCGAAATTATACTTAGTTCAAACTAAAAAAATTCTTCATCCGTACAATAATCTTTGTATTCACATTTATACTCTGCTGGAAGTACAACAGTAATGAGACCGGTGGGTTAATTCCGGCAATGGAAATGCTTGCTGGATGTTAACAGATCATGTTTGTATACAGTTGCCTCAAGAAAAATGCGGATGACATACAGGATAACATTATGATGTTGTGCGAGCTCATGATACTAGAGTTGGAAGACCTTGGCCTACCATATTTCTCATTTCCGTAAATGTCATCCACATAATATCCTCAGTTTTCTTTTGGTCTCAAAACTCGCTTTCAATTCATAACTCTGACGTCATTACATTTAAATTTGTCGACACCGGTCTGCCATATTTTAAAGGCCCCTGGTTTTGAATGGAGTCGGGATCCCATCTGCATCAACCACATGTAGGTGAAGCAAGACACGAACCTCCGCCGGTGAAGGAGGGGAGATCCACCGTTTGGTACAACAGGCTCTCTTCATAGGAGGGTGGCGCCACGTCTATGACGTAAGGTCTTTCGTTTACACTGTACATCTGGGTCACATGCATGGTAACACTGAAAGCTGTTTTTCATCAATTTTACATGTTAGTAGCTTTTTTTTTCTTCTCATTATTGATTATTGATTTGTTATCATTATTGATTGCAGGACTAGAAAGGCAAACTTAATCACTATTAACCCCTAAGCATCCAGACCCAAACTTGCATTTGATATGTGACCACAACACTGGATTTTCATCCTTCTCTTTTTCGAGGAAATGTGAGGGTTCTTTTACGATCTGAGGTGTTTCTTCGTAATTTTGTTTATACTATCTACTAATTAGCCTCGGCACCGCGTTAGTTTGTAGCTTTCTATTGAAGCAACCTTTGCCATGGTCATACTTAAATTTAATTTCAGCCGACATAATTCTTTGCTTTCTTGATTCAAAGTAGACAAATTCAAGAAAACTCCTTCCAGCCTGGATTCAACTGAGTCCAGTGTATGAAAATACTGGTATACATTGATTAACACGAAATGCATGGTTGTTTAATGATTAGATTAGCCAATATTTGAGCATGTGTTCCAAGATTACACTGCAAAAACTATGGTGTTATATTTAACACTCATGGTGTTGCACAATATAGATACCAGATGTGGTGTAAAATTTTAACACGGGTGTTATTTTAACACCTAACGAGCTATTTCAAGCACCAAGAGGATTGGCTTTGACACATGGGTGTTGAAAATCAACATTTTCCCGGTATTCATATCGTGCAACACCCTTGGTTTTAAATTTAACGCCCCAGTTTTTGCAGTGTAGATTCAGGGCATTTTATTCTGCTATACCGTATAGTGTTAATTCTATTTCATTTCTATTTCATTCTATTTTCATTTTGTCCCCACCTCTCCCCTGCTATTTGATATGGGAGTGTGCATGGGTCAGAAACATGGACATATAGTGTGCAATTGAAAATTATTGTTTTAGTCATTTCTCCACCGCATAATGTTGGCGTTTTCCATGGTGTTTGCTCCGTACGTTGTTTACGCGGCCACAAAGTCTATATTTTATTTTACGGTCTCGTGAAGAAACAAACTATTATTATTATGCAGTGTGCAATTGATTAAAATGATCTGAAAGCAATTTCTTCACCGCATAATGCTAGTTGTTTTCCATGATATTTCCCTATACGTTGTTTTGGCGGCCACAAAGGCAATAAACTGTTTTATGGTCTCGTGTAGAAATGGGTTGAGAGTGTTGAAAAATGACGTCACGGCAATGCACGTGTTATGACAGCATAATGAACTGCAGTATAATATGACAGTTTTCATTCAATGCACAGTATAATGTAAATAAGAGTTGACAAATGGAATGTCATCGCGATTTCGAGTTGCTCTGATAACCGTATATGGATCTGATACGCTGGCTGTCCATGCTGGAAAGAACCATGGAGGTAGAAGAGAGAGGAACTCAGTGTCCCACAGTGTGAAACGCAATGTGAAACACAGTGTGAACACATTGTGAACACAGTGTGAAACCTCTTCCAGTCTTAAATCATCGAGCGTTTTAACATTGTGAATCATCAATTCATAATGTGGAACAGATAATTATGTGATCACTCTGTGAAAGACCTCACCACAGTGTGAATATTTTTAAATTCGGGCGTGTTCACATAGCCGACTCTGTGAACACACTGTGAACACTGAACACATTGTGGGATACTGTGTTCTTTCCAGCAGGGGTAACTGTTATATATATACCAGTAAAGCAGGATAAAACCTGCCCTGTGGTCAAACCACGGCCAAATTATTATTTATCTTATTTAATATTACAACATATTTCAACAGGATTACATAATCAGTTCAGTGACTGTTTTACACTATCATGACTATGGTCCTGCGAAGTCACAAGCGAAAAGGGGGTAGGTCGAAACCCGTTTCAAGGCTAAATTATTCCGTTCATTGTCGAAATAGCGACGCGACAAGCAAAACAAAAACTCTTTATATAGGACCTCTTATAAATATTACGGCATTAAACTTTTTTAAGCTGAAAAAATCCTAACTTTAGTTTGTTACTGAAAAGCATTTCATATTTACTTTCATCTCCTTCGATTACAAAAATGCGCGATTCTGTTAATTGGTGAGACTTGTTGAAAGTTGCTCTTTTTAACATACCCTTTTCTGGGACTCGGGAGAGGGAGCATGCGCCCTCTACGGGCGATTGTCCCCCCCCCCCACCGTGGGGTGGAAACTTAGGACTGCACTGCAATCATTACTTTCACTCTGATTATAATCCAAATCCCAGTGCCTTACCAGACTCTAATGCGAACCCTAATCTTGACTCTTTATGCTGTATAACTAACTCTTATCTTAAACCAGGTTAACCAACTAAACCCATTGGTGAATATCTTTTATGAAAAATCAACAAAGCCACCCTAATTAATGTCGAAGGGCTGAGGAGAAAGTGTCGAAAGTTCTCTACAAGATGTGATAACAGGGGAGATGCGAGCAAGCAACCGGGTGAAGTCTCGATAGACGTGATCCAACATAATAGAACAATCGATTAGGCAGTTGTGTGTGCGCGCCTCAATCATTGATTGGATCGTGGTCGATTATTAAGATGGCGATCAAACAAAAACGGATAGTCTTGTTCTTCCATTGTTGTTGCACGTTCAGTGGAACTTTGTAACAAAAGTAAAAGGCTGTCCGAATGTTGCCAACACAAGTGTGTGGAATACACACACCTCAGTTGCGTTAGCCGGTTTGATGCCGAAGGGTTTGCGTTTGTAAACACCACAATATGTTTGTGTTTGATGAATGAAACGCTTCCACTCGTATATGCAGGTTTTATGTTACGGGTGGTAAACGTCAAATGACAAGTTCAGTTCGTTCATCAAATTGAAAAGGTTTCGTGAAATGGAACTTTTGTGACTACTGAAGCACGATTTCAATCTTTTATTGATGTGAAAAGACTGAGTGATACAACGACGCACGGGGAAGTACTATCAAGGAATCAGGTGATATGAACGGCGTGGCTTTATTCAGCTAACTGATTATAACGGTGTATTATGGCGGTTGATTTATGTTATTATACAATGCTTTGGATGTTTTGCGCTTGAGATGGTGAGATTGAAGAGTAATATATGGTGCATTTAGCTTTGGAAATGACTAATAGAAACGGTGGTGTGCGTTAACGTTTACCTTTTATCATTAACAGTGTCCTAAATTCGAATAGGGAATAGTTGTAGGTAAAACCATTATGTTATTGTAATTTTACTTGCTTGTGTTTACTTTTGTTACCATAGTCGTTTATTCCTGCTGACTCTTGCATGATATTTTTTTTCTCTGCAGCATCTTTTCCGAAATGAGGTGATCAAGTTTGTCTAACAAGTGTCATACCGCTCCAACCTTGCTGGATGGCGGCCGAGCTGCACCGCGGTGGCCGTGAGATGCGACGCCCCAAAAACCGGCGAGGTCGTGTCGCCGCCACCACCACCATGGAGCTGCCCACCTTGGTTCGGACCGGGCCACCCCGCCTGAGCAACCGTTTTGACATTGCGGGTACCACCCATCGTGGCTCGTACACCATGGTGACACCACGTCAGGTGATGTCGATGCCTGAGATGTCGGAGGATGGAGAGACGAAGAGGAGGAAGAAGCTACGGGATGTCATCGCGATGATGGAGTTAAGTAAGAGACCGGTAAAGAGAAGGAACGATGTACAAACCCATGTTCAAGAAGTGAGTATGCCTACTCGATTAATCACAAATAAATATATTTGGAGCAAAGACTAAAAGCATTAGTGGTATAGAAGTAGTGGTGGAAATGGTAGTAATAAGAGTAGTAGTAGTAGTAGTAGTAGTAGTAGTAGTAGTAGTAGTAGTAGTAGCTAGCTAAGTGATCAGTGAGTAAAAATAGTCAGCAGAAGTAGTATAGTAGCCAGAAATAGTAGTAGTATAAAAGTAGTTAGTAGATAGTAGTAGTAAGTAGTCGTCGTTCGTCGCGTCGTCGTCGTAGTTTAGGATACATGTAGTAGTAATCCAGAAACGATGTAGAAGAAGTAGTAAAAGTTTGGAAGAAGTGTAGTAGCTACAAGCTAGAAATGAGAGTAGAAGTAACGTCAGTAGTATAGCGTCTCGCGTCGTCGTATAGTAGAGTAGTAGTTAGTAGTCAGTAATAGAGTAGTAGAGTAGAAGTAGCAGCAGCAAGTAGTAGTCTCGTCGTAGCTATAGTACATGTAATAGTACCAGAATAGAGTTAGAGAAAGTAGTAAAAGTTTTGGAAGAATGGGGTTAGTATAGTAAATCAATCGCGTAACTAGTTTTAAGCAATACCTTCGTACCATGAAATGAGAAAACATGTCTCTTATGATTTCTGCATAATAATATATTTTTGATATCATTTTCTGCTTTTGTTTTGCTTTCTGTGTCGTATATTGCAACACTGGCGATTCAATAAAAGCAGTATACGAACAAAGCCAATGCCCTAATCAAACGTCGGTAATAGCAGAACGCATCAAAAGAGAGTAATCATCAGCTGTTAGGAGCACACGTGAACACATGCAACACGCACATACTTTCAAATGACAACAAAATAAAAAAAAATATAAAGTTCAGGGTAAAGGATCGAACGTAAATAGCGCCTCTCAATTTTATTGCGTGGCGATGAACATTGTATCAAGTTCCACATTATATGCAACGAAAAAAAAAACACACACATATACACACGAAAACACAACCCACATATACACACACATACACAAATACACCACATAAAAAAACACACACATACACACACGAGCACACAAACACACGCAGTACAAACAACAGTTATGTCCTCCGAATGATACGTAAACGTAGCCAACAAAGTTTTACTAACTATGAAAACCACGAACGCTTTCATTGCACAGACTGACATTATACCTCCACATCCTTTGCCTATCTTCTTTTAATGCGTTCGGTTTTGATGTTCTCAATCGTATTCCACTAGCCATACACGTACTTGACATTATAGCACATCACGATAGCATACCATATACCACACGCACACTGCAGCATAATCCGTCAACCGCTGTTAACTCTCACAGTTCGGCATTTTTTTTCTTTTATGAACAGACTTCCACAAGAGCAACAGAGTGGGTTAATCATTCAAACAGATGATAATTTCTTACATATACAATAAGGAAAATATATTGAGGAGTATATCGCTGTGCTTAATGAAATTGTATTCTCATAAAAAATATCGACCATGAAGTTGGGAACAAACTCAAAGGAAAGTAAATGCAAGATGAATATGAGGGAGGTGTCATGCTTCAGTGTCAAGAACCGTGATGCCTTCTGAATTTAGAAGTCTCTCCGTTCGTTCGAGCATCGGCGACTGTGTCCTGGGTAAGGAGCATCCTTTTTTATTACCTCGTCCCCCGGATAGGGCATGGCGACAAGAACACCTTTCATCAAAAAAAAAAAACAATAAAATAGGAGAAGGGCGAATCCAGTGATGACAATTACAACACTATCACGACTATCAACCTTCCACGCACGGACCCACTATGGGCGCTGGTATAAATATTGATGCCTTGTATTAAAGACACTATTTACATAATGGAGCTTCAGTTTGAAGAAAAAAAAATCAAACCTTGATATCTAAACTACATAATAGTCCTAATAGTGCCTTAAGGCTTACAATTAAATATCTTTGGGTGAAAGTATGATGCCACTGCGAGGTTGGTATGGATATAAGATCACTATGACTGTATAAATCCGCAAACCTTATCTTGTTACACAACAGTCTACGTCGGAAATGACATGGCAAAAATTGGAATACATAGATTTGCACTCTTTTTAAACCACAGTGATTGTTTAGTAAGTAATTTTTAACCCCACTTTTTGAAAAGCTTCATTGTTAAACTGTAATACCACAGACACTAGATAGCAGGAAATTAATTAGTTCAACTTGTAAACGTCATATGTTTAAATGCCTTTAAAGGAAAATGTCCGAAACGTCAAATGCGCAATTCGCATTCCGGCTTTACCAAGCAGACTATGTATGACATTTATAATAATAAAGTAGTTTTGATTTATCGGTTTATTTTTAATAAGTCATGTTTGTTTCGTTTTCAGCGTCAGGTAATGCAGGAGCAACACAGGAGACAATCAAAAAGCCACAACACTTACCAAAAGCAAGCATCCAGCAGCCATGATAACCTGCATGACGTCACGACAGTGATACAAACGCAAAAGGGGTTAGAAACTATGGGCAAGTGGAACAGCTTTATTCGAGAAAAGAAAGCGGCGAAACGCGACGCGGATAGCAGCCTTCATTGGAGCATCTACCAACGAGAAGCTTCGGAGCGTGTGCGAAAAAGAAAAAGAAGCTGGAGATCAGACAAGTATGCTGATGTGGGTGAAATTTCGCTCCTGTTTGGATTGTATTCTATTACCTTTATATGATTGATACTTGAAATTATTCTCTGCAAGATTTGAAATGCATACTGCGAGTCACCCCTTTAATCAACAATTGTAAACGTCTATGACGAGAGGTACAGGAAAGGAGGAGGAGGATGGACAGATGATATTATTATTTATTATATCATTAATCATTATCATTCATTATTATTATATTATATTATTATATTATTATTATATTAATATTATTTTATATTATATCATTATATATATATTATATATTATATATATTATATTATTATTATTATATTATATATTAAATTATTATATTATACATTTATTATTATTATTTTCTGGCCTGCCAAATAGTGCACAGCACCAATATATCAGAAGTAATCTAATAGTTTCAGTGACATGTTACATTTTTTGCTTTTCCTATATTGTCCTTTCCTGTTCAAAGGCAAGAAACCTTGGGCGTTTCCCGACGGTCGTCAAACTTATCTCTATCTGCTGCAGGCTGAGCAAACATAATATCCAGTAAGCACGAAAACCACTCTCTTGTTTGTCTTAGCTAGCTTACAACCCTTCATGAGTAAATTCCTCAAATCGAAGTACATGAAACTGACTGAAGTGACATTGTGCTTTCATTGCCAAACTCTCCCCCACCAATTTTTCAGCCCCCTTTGTCAATGCAACTCACTATTGTGCACGTATTTCAAGTCCGGTCTTACTTGTAATTTACCACATTTAAAGGATGATACGAGTAGAAAATACTTGACCAGCACCTCACATACAGTATTTTAAAATAAAAATAACCTTCTTAAAAATCATTTGGATAACATGGTACATATATCTGAAACTTGCTGTTTCCGTAAAGAACAGAAGTAAAAAAAAAAACAGTAGGAACACTCCATCTTAAGGCCACCGCACACTTTACGAATTTCCGTCGCACGAGACCGACTTGAATCCGAAATAAAAAAACACACTATATTCGTATACGCTGTTTATTTAAGACCAAATCGGTCAGTTCGTGCGACGGAAAATCCGTAGTGAGCCGTGGCCTTTACTGTATCAAAATCTATCCACAAACATCATGCTAAACAAGATGTAACACAGAAAGTTATATAGACCATGCTGATTGTAAATATGCGAACCAGCCCTACGCGGAAGACTCTACATATTTAAACTGTTAATTTTCATACTTACTACACTAAGAACATTTTTTTATTAATACAATGCAAATGTGATATGCTTTCATCTGGAATCACAAGAGAATGACGAATGTCTGATGGAAGACCTTCGTAGTATCAATACCCCCAAGATTATCTTTTAACCATTAAAATACTAGGCCTATTATTGAAATTATACGACTACTCCCTTACGGTTGAAATAACATTTACATAATCCCAAGTATACATGACCTAATATTTGGTTTGTGCACTCTACAACAATTTACTTGTTCTTGACGTCGATCTAACTTTTCTTCTTCCATTTTTCTTTCAATCATAAAGGGAGAGTCGATGCGAGGATGGTTTCTCTGTTCAACGACATAGACGCAGCCAGAGCTGCGGGAACACTTCAAGATACGGGAGATCTCGCTCTACGATGTTTCCACAATTAGGGCACAGAAGTCCGCGTAATATCATATTTTTCTTCCTAAAACGACAAAAAATGTGTCATACGCACTACATAGTATGACTTGCCTTTAAAATAAATATTCACAAATTCGATAACGTGGAGAAACAATATAACGAAGTGAATGCCCAAGCGAATATTGCGTAATAGAACGCAGCCCAATTCCAGAAAAAATTAATGTATATCCACTGAAAAAATGGGCCATGTTAAATTTGACACGTGATTGGGTAACTATTAATTCCAGATATGATGGTAACTTTCAACATTTCGATCTTATAAAACACCAAATATAATACTTCAAATTACTCTTTAAGCAACAGGAATATTGAAAGTATATAACCAGTTTATTGGTATATTATGCATCACCTGGGTGTTAAATTCAGTATACTAATTTTGAGGTTTTCTCCACAAGACCATCCATTAACCGCTTCTCCATCATTACCATCTCCACCTACCAACCAAACACAGATATTTGTAGATTCATCATTTTACGCTCGACACAAAAATTGTATAAATTAACCCTTTGTACAAATAGCATTAATCATTGGTCAAACATTGTACATGGTGTAGTGTACATATTCTGCCAGATACACAATTTTATATTTGATATTTTTGCCGCTTCTCGCTTTTGCCCCCCCAGCCAAATGAATCTCGAACACACTAAGCGTATCCTGCTAATGAACCCCAGAAACGCCCACGAAAAAGACGTTCACACGTAAGTTATTCCTCTTTCTCACTTCCTGCTCTTGTCCTCTCAATCTCTCGCCTCCCCCCATTCACTTTCCCCTCCTTATCCTCCTATCCTTCTCCCTCCTCCTCCTCGTCCATGCGTCACCTTCCTCACTTCATCTTTTCGTCGTTCTTCTCTTCCTTCTCTCCTCCTCCTCCCCATCCTTCTCAATCCGTCTCCTGTATCCTCCTCATCATCTTCTCTTCTCCTTCCTCGTTCATCGCGTTCCTCCTCTTCTCTCCTCCTCCTCTCCCCTTACTCTCCTTCTCCTCTCATCCTTCCCATACTTCCCACATCATCATCCTTTTCCTCTACGTTTCCTCCTCTTCCTCCTCGATCAGCCATCGTCATCTTATCATTATCCTTCTCCTCTACCTCGTCTTCCTCATCCTCATTTTTATCCTCTTCCTCTTCTCCTCCTTTTCATCAATCCTTTTCTCATTCACCTTCGTTCAAAATAAATATTAAAATTTAAATATCACGTGAAAAGTAACATTCAATTCCATCAAATAACCGGTAAGTGGGAATTCATCAACTTAGTTCGTCGATATAAAATGTTGAATCTGAGTACATCTTCAAACTTATTATTGGATTTTTTCTTGCTTTCTGATGCATCTTGAGTTTAAACGCGTAATCGATCGTCTAATCTAGTAATTGATTTACATACTTGATTAAAGATTAGCTGTATATACAAAACATGTCGAGGGCAGCCGAAAAATGCATCCTGTAAAAGTATAAGCCGACTAATTCTGACTGATTGTTACAATATCTTTGGCTTTGGTAGTGATGGTAGGAGCTGCAACAAATGAAAGTATTACGCAATATCCGAACAACATTGCAACGAGAACTGGTGCGCGCCAGTTCGTGCTACGAAGAATTCACGTCTGGCGAGTCATCATCAGATACGCGAGAAGACGCAAGCCTTTTTATCTTATTCTTGCGTGCGACTGGTACGCTATAGCTCCACGATGCTTGTGTTGCGTATCCATCACGCTATTGCCTGTTACCTAAGAGAGTAGTAGTGGTAGTATTAGTTGAAGTGTAGATATGTTGAATGGTGATGTTGAATGGTGATGAAATGATGATGATGATGATGATGATGATGATGATGATGATGATGATGATGATGATGATGTTTGGGTGTCGATGGCTGTTGGTGATGGTGCTGAAGATTTGATCACGATGAAAACATTTTTGTTTATGAAAAGCGAAACGTGAAAAAGGGACGATGAAAATATTGAGGAGCGAAGAAGAAGAAAATTATGAAGACTGACGAAATAATATAGACGGCAGGAAATAAGAAGATGAAGATGAAATGGAGTAAAACCCGCCTTTTCTTGATTTTACCTCGATGCCCCCTTCTGTCCCTCTTCATATGTTTCAGCTCTTTCTCATTGTTATTTGATGACGATAGATTTTGAATGAGTTTATGATGACGCATTATGATGCATAATGACAAGTATGATGATAATGATTTATGATCATGATGATGATGATTGATGATGTGACATGAATGATGTGCTGTGATTGATGGACGGTGGTGGTCGTATGTTCGATGATGATTGGTGGTATGTAATAATAAAATAATGAATATGACAAAGGAAAACAAATTGGAAAAAGAAAAGGAGAATATGAGAGTGAAGAAGAAGAAAAATGAAGACCCTGACGAAATATGTAACGGCGAAAGAAGATGAAGATTGAAAATGCAGTAAAAAAAAAATGGAGCAGAATAAGATTAAGAAGAAGAAAGGGAGGAGAAGGAGGAGGAGAATAGGGTAGCGAGTGGGAGAAAGGAAAGGAATAAAGGGAAACTAACATAAGATGATGTTTAGCAGTTGATGATTGATAATAATGAAGTGAAAATTTTGATAGGTATATTATAATAGGCTCCAAGTGTTTGGTGTTGTGTAAAAGCCATATCAGAGTAGAGATCGTTCAGGGTTCATGTTGTAATTTTTCATAACGGGTGATTGCGTTAAATATATATTTCAAACTACAAGATTATTCTCTGGTAATAGATGCTTTTAACCCTTCTTATCACACAGCGTTGCATCTGGAAGGGGATCTCAAATACCTTCCTGTCGTCCAGTGTCTTCACTTAAACCAAGGGTGATATGTTTGGGTAAGACTTACAGCAGTTGAACAATAACTTTAATATGTTAATTCTAATATATTGTTGATTGTCAGATCACTGGTATTATTGAGATAGAAATTTAGACAGAGATAGAAAGGTGAAATGGATTACTAACATAAAGACATCCAACTACTTAATTGTTTATCATTTAGCCAAAGCCGTCAAGAGAAATAAGACAAAAGAAAAACCACATAACATGATTAACAAAAGTAAATTTTATAGAGATAGTAATAAGACAAGAAAGTGCTGCAAAAATAATACTATTTTTTCACAAGATTGAAATTCACATGAAAATAATTAAAAGTGGAAAATATCGGAAAGATTAAACT
>JZLH01S0074853.1:4503-20868 GCA_001188425.1 Eucidaris tribuloides | reverse complement strand
TGATAGTAGTAATAGTAGCAGAAGTAGTAGTAGTAGCAGAAGTAGTAGTAGTAGAGGTAGTAGTAGTAGTAGTAGTAGTAGTCGTCGTCGTCGTCGTCGTCGTCGTAGTAGTAGTACATGTAGTAGTACCAGAAGTAGATGTAGAAGAAGTAGTAAAAGTTTTGGAAGAAGTGGTAGTAGTAGAAGTAGAAGAGTAGTAGAAGTAGTAGTAGTAGTAGTCGTCGTCGTCGTCGTCGTAGTAGTAGTAGTAGTAGTAGTAGTAGTAGTAGTAGTAGTAGTAGTAGAAGTAGCAGCAGCAGTAGTAGTAGTCGTCGTCGTAGTAGTAGTACATGTAGTAGTACCAGAAGTAGATGTAGAGAAGTAGTAAAAGTTTTGGAAGAAGTGGTGGTAGTATAGTAGATCAATCGCGTAAGCTAGTTTTTAACAAGTACTTCGTACCATTAAATGAAGAAAACATGTCTCTTATGATTTCTGCATGAATAATATATTTTGATATCATTTTCTGCTTTTGTTTTTGCGTTTTCTTGTGTCGTATATTGCAACACTGCTATTCAGAGTAAAAGGGAGTATACGAACAACGCCAATGCCCTAATTTCCAAACGTGGTAATTGGCTAGAACGATCAAAAGAGGTAATCATGGTGTGTAGGGAGCACGTGCACACATGCACACGCACATACTTTCAAATTACAACAAAATAAAAAAAATATTAAAGTTCAGGGTTAAAGGTCGACTGGAATAGCGCTCTCAATTTTATTTTGGCGATGAACATGTTGTATCAATGTTTCCCACATTATGATGCAACGGAAAAAAAACACACACACACATACACACACGTACACACACATACACACACATACACACACGAGCACACAAACACACGCAGTACAAACACAGTTTATTCCTCCGAATGGATACTGTAAACGTACACAACAAATTTTACGAGATATGAAAACGCACGTACGCTTTCATTTGCACAGACGTACATGTATACTCTCCACACTCCTTTGCCTATCTTCTGTTTTAATCGTTCGGTTTTGATGTTCTCATCGGTATTTCCCACTAGCCATACACGTACTGTACATTATAGCACATCAGATAGCATACCTATACACACGCACCTGCGGCATATCGTCACCGTTGTTAACTCTCACATGTTTCGAGCATTTTTTTTTCTTTTTTGAACAGTGCCACAAGAAGCAACAGAGTGTGGTGTTAACTTCATACAGATGTATCTTTTTTACATTATGTACAATGAAAAAATATATTGAGGAGTATATCGTGTGCTGTAATGAAATGTATTCTCATAATAAAATAATCGACCATAAAGTTTGACAAACTTCAAAGGAAAAGTAAATGCAAGATGGAATATGGGGGAGGTGTCATGGCTTAGTGGTCAAGACCTTGATGGCTTCTGAATTTAGAAGTTCTCGGTTCGTGTCGAAGTCATGGCGACTGTGTCCTTGGGTAAGGCACTTTATCTTTATTACCTCGTCCCCCGGATAGGGCATGGCGAGAGAACACCTTTCATCAAAAAGGAGAAGGGCGGAATCCAAGTGATGACAATTACAACACTATCACGACTATCAACACTTCCAGCCACGGACCCATCTATGGCGCTGTATAGTTGATGCCTTGCTATTAAAGACACTATTTAACATAATGGAGCTTCAGTTTGAAGAAAAAAAATCAAACCTTGATATCTAAACTACATAATAGTCGTAATAGTGCTTTAATGTACAATTAAATATCCTTTGGGGTGAAAAGTGATGATGCCACTGGCGAGGTTTGTATGGATAAAGATCACGTATGACGTATAAATCCGGCAAACCCTTACTTGTTACACAACAGTCTACGGGGGAAATGGACATGGCAAAATTGGGAACTCATAGATTTGCACTCTTTTAAACCACAGTGATTGTTTAGAAGTATTTTTAAAAGCTTTTTGAAAGCTTCATTGTTAAACTTTACCACAGACACTTATAGCAGGGAAAATTATGTAGTTCAGACTTTGTAAACTGTCTATAATCATTGTTAAATTTGCCTTTAAAGGATAAATGGTCGGAAACGGTCCAAATGCGCAATTCGGCATTCCGGCTTTACCAAGCATGAGCTATGTATATCATTTATGAATAATAAAGTGATGTTTTGTTTTGTTTTATTTTTAATAAGTCATGTTTTGTTTCGTTTTTCAGCGTCAGGTAATGCAGGAGGCAACACGGAGACAATCAAAAGCCAAACACTTACCAAAAGCAACATCCACAGCCATTGATGAACCTGATGACGTCACGACAGGTGATGACAAACGGCAAAAGGGGTTAGAAACTATGGGCAAGTGGCAAAGTTTTATTCGTAGAAAGAAAGCGCAAACGCGTGGACGGAGAGCAGCTTTCATTGGACATCTACCAACGAAGAAGTTCGGAGCTGGTGCGAAAGAAAAAGACGCTGGAGATCAGACGAAGGTATGCTGATGTGGGTGGAAATTTCCTCCTGTTTGATTTGTATTTATTTAATTTGATATGATTGATTTGAAATTATTCTGCTGCATAGATTTGAAATGATACTGCGACGTTCACCCCTCTTAATTCAACAATTTTGTGAAACGTCTTTTATGACGATGAGGTACAGGAAAGTGAGGAGGAGGATGACGATGATGATTTTATTATTATTATTATTATCATTATCATTATTATTATTATTATTATTATTATTATTATTATTATTATTATTATTACATTTATTATTATTATTGTTCTTGTGCCTGCAAAATAGTGGCACATGCACCAATTATATCAGAATTAATCTAATAGTTTTCAGTTGACATGTACATTTTTTTTGCTTCCTATATTGTCTTTCCTGTTCAAAGGTCAAGAAAACTCTTGGGCGTTTCCCGACGGTCGTCAAACTTATCATCTATCTGCTGAGGCTGAGCAAGACATATATATTCCAGTAAGCACGAAACACTCTCTTGTTTGTCTTAGCTAGCTTACAACCATTCATGAGTAAATTCCTCAAAGGAAGTACATGAAACTGACTGAAGTGACATTTGTGGCTTTTATTGCCAAACTCTCCCCCACCAATCAGCCCCCTTTGTCAATGCAATACTATTTGTTGCACGTATTTCAGTCCGTTTACTTGTACATTTACCACATTTTAAAGATGATACGGAGTACTTGCAGACCGACATACAGTATTTTGAAAATAAAAATAACCTCTTAAAAATCATTTGTTGATACATGGTACATATATTCTGAAACTTGCTGTTTTCGTAAAGAACAGAGTAAAAAAAAACAGTAGAACACTCCATCTTAAGGCCACCGCACACTTTACGATTTTCCGTCGCACGACTGACCGACTTGAATCCGAAATAAAAAAAACACACTTATATTTCGTATACGCTGATTTATTTAAGACCCAAATCGGTCAGTCGTGCGACGGAAAATCGCGTAGTGAGCGGTGGCCTTTACTGTATCAAAAATCTATGCACAAACCATCATGCTAACAAAGATGTAACACAGAAATGTATATAGACAATGCTGATTGTGAATATTGCGAAACCAGGCCTACGACGGAAGACTCTACATATTTAAACTGTTAATTTTTCATACTTACTACACTTAAGATACATTTTTTTTTATTAATACAATGCAAATGTGATATGCTTTCATCTGGAATCCAAGAGAATGACGAAGTCTGATGGAAGACCTTCCGTCATTTATCAATACCCCAGATTATCTTTAACCCATTAAATACTAGGCCTATTATTGAAATTATACGACTACTCCTTACGGTGAAATAACATTTACATATCCAAGTATACATGACCTAATATTTGGTATTGTGCACGCTACAACAATTTACTTGTTCTGTGACGTCGATCTAACTTTCTTCTTTCCATTTCTGTTCAATCATAAAGGGAGAGTGATGCGAGGATGGTTTCTCTGTTCAACGACATAGACGCAGCCAGAGCTGGGGAACACTTCAAGATACGTGGAGATCTGCTCTACGATGTTTCACAATTTAGGGCACAGAAGTCGGTAATTATCATATTTTCTTCCTAAAATCGACAAAAAATGTGTCATACGCACTACATAGTACTGACGTTGCCTTAAAATAATATTCACAAATTTCAGTAACGTGGAAATACAATATAACGAAGTGAATGACCATAGCGAATTATTTGCGTATAGAACGCCAGCCAATCCAGAAAAAATTAATGTATATCCACTGAATAAAATGGGATGTTAAATTTGACACGTGTTGGGTAATATTAATTCCAGATATGATGGTAACTTTCAACATTTTGGATGTTATAAAACACCAAATTACTTCAAATTACTTTTAGCAACAAGAATATTGAAAGTTATAACCAGTTTATGGTATTATTATGCATCACCTGGGTGTTAAATTCAGTATCTAATTTTTGCAGTGTTTCTTCCACAAGACCATCCATTAGACCGCTTCTCCATCATTACCATCTCCACTACCAACAACGACAGATTTTGTAGATTCATGCATTTTACGTCGACACAAAAAATTGTTATAAATTTAACGCTTTGTACAGAATAGCATTAATCATTGGTCAAACATGTACATGGTGTAGTGTACAGTATTCTGCCAGATACACAATTTTATATTTGGATATTTTTGCGTTCTCGCTTTGCAGCAAATGATCTCGAACGACACTAAGCGTATCCTGCTAATGAACCCCAAGAAACGCACGAAAAAGGACGTTCACCACGTAAGTTTTCCTCTTTCTCACTTCCTGCTCTTGTCCTCCTCAATCTTCTCGCCTCCCCCATTCACTTCCCCTCCTTATCCTCTCTATCCTTCTCCCCTGCCTCCTCCTCGTCATGGTCACCTTCCTCCTCATCTTTTCGTCTTCTTCTCTTCCTTCTCTCCTCCTCCTCCCCATCCTTCTCATCCGTCTCCTGTACCTCCTCATCATCCTTCTCTTCTCCTTCCTCGTCATCGTCGTCCTCCTTCTTCTCTCCTCCTCCTCTCCCCTTACTCTCCTTCTCCTCTCATCCTTCCCATACTTCTCCACATCATCATCCTTTTCCTCTGTTTCCTCCTCTTCCTCCTCATCAGCATCGTCATCTTTATCATTATCCTTCTCCTCTACCTCGTCTTCCTCATCCTCATTTTTATCCTCTTCCTCTTCTCCTCCTTTTCATCAATCCTTTTTCTCATTCACCTTCTTCAAAATAAATATAAAATGTTAAATATCACAGTGAAAATAACATTCAATTCCATCAAATACCGTAAGTGGGAATTCATCAAACTTAGTTGTCGATATAAAATGTTGAATCTGATACATTTCAACTTATTATTGGAATTTTTTCTTGCTTTCTGATGCATCTTGATGTTTAAACGAATCGATCGTCTAATCTAGTAATTGATTTACATACTTGTTAAAGATTAGCTGTATATACAAAACATGTCGAGGGAGCCGAAAAATGCATCCCTGGTAAAAGTATAAGGCCGACTAATTCTGACTGATTGTTACAATATCTTTGGCTTTGGTAGGTGATGGTAGAGCTGCAACAAATGAAGAGTATTACGCAATATCCGATCGACATGCAACGAGAACTGGTGGCGAGTTCGTGGTACGAAGAATTCACGTCTGGGCGAGTCATCATCAGATACGGAAGAAGACCGCAAGCCTTTTATGTTATTCTTGGTGGATCTGGTACGTATAGCTCCACGATGCTTGTGTTGGTATCCAATACGCTATTCCTGTTACCAAGAGTAGTAGTAGTGGTAGTATAGTTGAAGTGGTAGTATTGTTGAATGGTGATGTTGAATGGTGATGATGATGATGATGATGATGATGATGATGATGATGATGATGATGATGATGATGATGATGTTTGTGGTGGTGATGGCTGTGGTGATGGTGAAGATTGATCACGATGAAAACATTTTTGTTTATGAAAAGGAAAACGTGAAAAAGACGATGAAAATATGAGGAGGAAGAAGAAGAAAATATGAAGACCTGACGAAATATATAGACGGGGAATAAGAAGATGAAGATGAAATGGAGTAAAACCCGCCTTTTCTTGATTTTACCTCGATGCCCCCTTTTCTGTCCCTCTTCATATGTTTCAGCTCTTTCTCTATTTGTTATTTTGATGACGATGATTTTGATGAGTTATGATGACGATTATGATGATAATGACAAGTATGATGATAATGATGATGATGATGATGATGATGATGATGATGATGATGATGATGGTGATGATGACGGTGGTGGTGGTAGTGATGATGGTGGTAATGATAATAATAATAATAAATGAATATGAAAAGGAAAACAAATGAAAAAGAAAAGGAGAATATGAGGAGGAAGAAGAAGAAAATATGAAGACCTGACGAAATATGTAGACGGGGAAAAGAAGATGAAGATGAAAATGCAGTAAAAAAAAATGGAGCAGAATAAGATTAAGAAGAAGAAAGGGGAGGAGAAGGAGGAGGAGAATAAGGGAGCAGGGGAAGAAAGAAAGGATAAAGAAACTACATAAATGATGTGTAGCAGTTTGATGATGATAATAATGAAGTGAAATTTTGAAGTATATTATAATAGGCTCAATTGTTTGGTGTGTAAAGGCATATCAGAGTAGAGATCGTTCAGGTTCATGCTTGTTTTTTCATAACGGTACGTAAATATAAATTCTGTACAATATTCTCTGTAATAATGCTTTTAAACCCTTCTTATCACACAGCGTTGCATCTGGAAGGGGATCCAAATATTCCTGGTCGTCCAGTGTCTTCACTTAACAAGGGTGATATGTTTGGGGTAAGACTACAGGTTGACAATAACTTTAATATGTTAATTCTAATATATTTGTGATTGTCAGATCATGGTATTATTGAGATTGAAATTTAGACAGAGATAGAAAGTGAAATGGATTACTAACAATAAAGACATCCAACTACTTAATTGTTATCATTTAGCCAAACCGTCAAAAGAAATAAGACAAAAGAAAAACACTATAACATGATTACAAAAGTAAATTTATAGAGTATAATAAACAAGAAGTGCTGAAAAATAATACTATTTTTCACAAATTGGAAATTTCACATGAAAATAATAAAAGTGGAAATATCTGGGAAA
Source organism: Eucidaris tribuloides (assembly GCA_001188425.1). Classification (NCBI taxonomy): domain Eukaryota; kingdom Metazoa; phylum Echinodermata; class Echinoidea; order Cidaroida; family Cidaridae; genus Eucidaris; species Eucidaris tribuloides. The sequence continues at coordinate 13,753 of JZLH01S0074853.1, read as the reverse complement.
GATTTTAATTACTTGTGTTTTTAATCAAATAAAATGACGTTATGTTAGTAAGTTGCATTGCTGAATTTGTCATTCTTGATTCACCTCCAAGCAGACGTACCCATAAATTGCTTTGCTGATACGCTCTCTTTTCCCTCGTTCTACAGGAACAGGCAATAGCGAACCAGAACCGCCATGCGTACACAGTCATATCAAAGGAATCTATACAACTAATGTGTTTGTCTCCCGAGGTAATCATAATATTGATTTGAACATTAAAAGAGGCCTACTTCGTATGAATATTACCATATAATCGATAGTAAATAACATCATAAATGAAGTCGTCGCTGAGTGCGTGAAATAATTAACGAGCGATCGAGCAAGAAACAAGCAAAGCATTATATATCATTTGCATTGTATCACGAAAGTATGATTTAAAAATCCACCCAGAAAAGCTTATATTCTTTTATTCCTGTTTAATATTATATGTGTCGCGACAATTAAAAAAACAACATTAATGCTGGAGAAGCATAAATAAAGCAAAAGTATGCTCTCATTTCTGTGAACTAAGATTGTATCCATAGATTACCCTATGCTGAATACCACAGGGGTATTACTACAATGGTAGCGGAAAGTATATGCTTGTATGATTCCTTACCTTGTTCTATTTTTATCGACAAAGCAGGAAAATGCATGAAAATGGTGGGAAATTGTTGGAAACGCCAAGGGTTAGAGAGATTGTTATAGACAAAATAATTAGGTCGTCGGTTCAGAATGAGAACAGTAACTCTAAAGACCTAAGAATGAGAAGGTCGTTAACACTGTACAAACTCTATGACATTACTGCCCTTTTCCTCCTCTAGACTTTAGAGTTAACGACTTTGTCATTCTCAATCAATAAGGTAAACGTTTAAACAAAAATCAAATTTTGTTATTTTCTAAGACACGGGGACAACTCCCTTTTCTACTTATATAGATTAATGCTTTTTATTTAAGATAATCTAGCTTACCCTTGTGTATACTATTAATAGTTGTGGTTCTAACAATATGAACCAGAAAACATACTAAATTTCGAAATAAACAAAAACATCGATAATTTAAATGAAATATATGATTTATTTTCTTTCGTATTACAGGATTATTCGAGAATCTTCCTGGCAGGTGGAATGCATAACTTCAGTGATCTGGGTGAAACTAGTTTTATTAGGTATACAACACAGCTAACGTTAATGTTATAAGTCTACCAGATACGTACAGCTTGAACAACATGAAACATCCTATCATTGCTCGCATTTCAATTGCAGACTGTGAGGCTTGATTCAATGTATTTAGTTGTTAGACTAATGTTGATCCAGATTGTAGAGAATGAGTTGTTGTTTCGTTCTTTCCCTTCTTATATTTTAAAAAATGAATATTTTCTTAAACGTATAGTTGTATTTAATGTTGACAGAGCAGTATACCTTCCTCGACAGAACAAGCAAATGAACAAATTGTTTAAAAATGGCAAGTATACGTTGCAAAAACTCAATATTTTTCAACTATAAATATAGAACGCTATGTCGATGCTTGTGTGTTCGCGCGTTTGGCGAGGCGCCAGTTCCTGTTTGGATTAATTTTGTTTTGTTTTCATAACATGAAATGTTTCATCTTCATTCCTCAGATCCATATCGATATTCAAGCACTGGCCGATCACTCTCCTGAAGAACAACCACAAGCAGTGTAAATTCCAGTACTTCGTGTAAGTAAATAGAGAGCGTAGTAGCACAAGTATAGTTTTGGTTGATCAGACAATTTTTTGGTCAATCTTTCACAAAGTATTCTATTGTCACCCCAGACATCAGAAAACCCCCTACACAAACCTACAGAAAATTGTTTATAGTGACAAATCATAATGTTTAAATAAAACGAGAAGATCTAGCGGTACGCGAAATGTCGGGGTCCCCCACCCCGACATTTTACAGTTTGAGTAATTTCTCGGAAATGGGAGAGTTTCAGAGCGACCAACATTCAGGGCATTAGTAGATCAAATAGATGCATCTGAAATATAAACTCATCTTTTACCTAAACTACAGTGTTGTATGCGATATTTTATTTGTTTTATAAAACATAATTTAATTTACGTATACTAAAACAAACAGTTCGAAGTAAATACTGCCCTACTTTGGCAAAAAGAAGCAAGTGAAAAAACTTAATTTCTCATAAATGAGAAATTTGTATCTGTCTTTTACATTAGCATCCTGCAATATCACGGCACTTTAACTCGCGTATCTTTCAATATAATTATTTCTTCTCAAATTTTTCCCTGTAGGTACGGCATGCTTGGAATGTTTGAAAACATAAATAACCCAAATTTGAGTGTGATTTGTCACTTATTTCCTTTCTGAATTTTATGACGAGGAGGAAAATATTTTTGCACAAAATGTTCACATCAGGAGCGTCGGACAGTGTATTTGTTTCTAGAAATATTGTTTTCCCGGAATTGAGTCTAATGCCAATCTTGTCATTTCCTTTTATAAAGTATTAAAACGTCAGATGTCATTAGAACAAACTATCTTTTTTTCTCACCGGCAGACATGGGACTACCATAATAGAAGACAGTAACAAATCGGAATGGATTATCGTCGTCAAGTCGGTAAGAAAATCATCTCCGCCCTCACTTCGGCCCCCAACCAAATACAGCGCATCTCAATAAACAATACCCGTCTCAATGTTGCAGAATAATTACCAAATATAAATACTATTAATTTTTTTAGACTCCATTTACGGAAAATGATGTCAACACTTCATCAGTCATGCTTCTTTGGTTTTGATTTGAAGACACACGCTCTTATGTAATAGTAGTACGTTTTGGTTCAATAAAATTTTCATCATAAGGAATCTACGCTGCACAATAAACCACGACACATTCAGTACAACACTTTTATTCTGAATCATGTTTTGTTATTGTTTAAGGGCTCCAATGAAGCAGAGGTTTTGGAAACGTAGCCAGACAAATGTTTTTAAGGTGCTAACAAAAAAATTGTCAGAACAAAACTTTAAAGGGTAATATGGCCCCCTTAAAATTAAAAAAAAAAATCCAGGGGTTGACGCACCCTTATTACCCCCAGCAAACCGATCTCCGTTTCGTTTTATTTTCAACTTTAGGGAAGCTGCTCGGTCCTCAAGAAAGTTGTTGATCCCACTTCGGAGGCCCATGTTACTCCAGTAAAAAAGAGGAAGAAAAATCTTGCCCAAGGTAAAATGTGTTCTGGAGCACATCATAATACCGACTATTACTACTACTACTACTACTACTACTACTACTTCTACTACTACTACTAATAGTAATAATAATAGTAATAATAATAATAGTAATAATAACAATAATGATAACAATAATAGTAATAACAATAATAATAATAATAATAATAATAATAATAATAACAATAATAATAATAATAATAATAATAATAATAATAATAATAATAATAATAATAATAATAATAATAATAACAATAATAATAATAATAATAATAATATATACAGGGTTGGTACTCCGTAATTTCTTGGAACACATGTTTTTTTTGGGTTTTTTTTTGGGGGGGGGGTCCAGGAAGACTCTTGTCTGCATACAGGACGCTATTGTAAATGAGATGTTAAGTAGGCCCATAATTATTTTCCTTATATTTCACAATGAAAATTTTCATAAAGAAATGATAAATTTATCCAGATGTCCTATAGACATTATTACCTTCTGACCTTCTGCTTGACCATAAAACGAATCTTCAGTTGTAATTTGTATGAACGGCAGGCTGGGATATACCCAAATGTTCTATTACGGAAACGCTCAAACGATGAAACAACTCCATTGGTGTTAATTTCGATGATATTTCCAAATTATTTACAGCTAACAAATATAAACGCGACTTCAATCCCACCGAGAGCCATCAAGACGTGATGGCTCGCAAATTACGAGATTTGCAGCAGAAACGCGCCAAGAAACTGAAGACCAAATGGCAACGCTACATCGCCAAACCCACCAACCTCCTGAAGATTCCCCTGCACGACGACCCCTTCGAGGAACCGGTATCGTTCGGCGAGTACGAGGGCGAACCCGACCCTATTACAAGAGAACTCGAGAAGAGGTATGAGGAGCAACTGAGGATGCAGGGGACGAGACGGCCCACAGAAACAGAGGAAGACGAAGATATGGAGGAAGACGAGGGAGATAGTAACAAGGAGGATGGAGGAGAAGGAAGAGGAGATGAAGAAGAGAAAATGGACACGTCTGAGTCGAGCCCAAAGGGGCAAGAGGAGGCTATCGTAATCGAAGGCCGGAGGAATTCTTTTTCAAGGGTAGGTGACAAATTTGTTATCACATTTAAAGCCACAGGCTAACATTGACAGCAGTTTTAGAAATGTTAGCTACATAATTCTCCCTGCTCCAAGTGTCTTTGGTAAGGTCTAAAAATGAAGCCCTGAAAAAAACTATGTTTCAAAGTGATTATTCAGTGCTTTAAAAAAGTGAAAGTGACCGAGTTCACCTGCCCTTTTACTGTGTGTACATCTAGCCTATTTTGTACTCCACCCAACTACTAATTGCTCTACTTTCCAAATTTTTGCATTCTAGAGTGTTTATTTGTCCATTTAAGCACTGCTATGTAGCTCAGATATCAAAGTTTGACATTTGTTTGGTTTTGTTTTATTTGAAGCTCCACAATGTTAGCCTGTGTCTTTAAAGGTAGTACAAAACACTTTTTTTTGCACAAAAACGCGGGAGGGGGGGGGGGGTCTTCAAATGAAATAAGATTATTGCAACTCTAAATAACAAGTTATAATACCAGACTATGAAATTATTAAATTCAAAGCAGTATATATTATGGATATGTATTACTTAATTGTTTTAAATACGGAACTAAATGAAATTGAAATTGACATGAAATGTTTGACTGAATATTTGGCAACTTGCTTCTGAAAGCGCCTACCGGACGCCTTAAAAAACAAGAAATATAAAATGAAATCTGAGTTACAATTTGATTTCTTACTTCATAACAGGACAAGAAGGCGTCAGGGCTAACATTTTTCGAGTATTCTTATGCCCTCAGAAGCTATCTCCAGGAGAAATTTCATCTACATGTGGAGTGCTTGCAAACAAATGCTACTACCGTTTAACACATTGTTTGACATTGTGGAAGTTTAAGGAAATAAAATTTGATATGTCTGAGCAACAACTACATCATAGTGCTTGAATGGATAATACAAAACTTTGAAAAGTTACGCTATCAGACGTAGTGAATAGTATACATGAATAAATCATCCGGTGGACTTTTAATTGTAACACAGCAGTCACAATTGTATCAGGGGGAAACGGGTACAGTAAAACCAGTCACTAATTTCGCTCTTTGACTGATCGACTTTGAAGAACTTTTTTTCAGGATCTCATTTATAGACCCTATAACAAACACTAACAACACGAAGCTCAAACTGATTTTGTTTTCACTGGAAACTTTTTTTTATTTCAAGCTGCCTCTGACCAATTTCTACCCTTGGGCAAATAAATTAACCGGATTAGTTTGCCAATTTAGTACGTTATAGGTCAATGCCATTGTATGTGAGACTTCACATCTTGTTAACCGATTTTGCACGAGGTTTGACGGGCATGGCTGTTGTTTAATAGAAATTATCTTTCCGGTCATGTTAGAGGTCAAGTTCCACACATACCGATCGCAAAGTGAAAGTCAAGTCTGAAAGCAATCTATTTTCTTAAAATGAGAAATATCAGGGGAACAGATCATTGAAAATTTAACAAACATTTGGCAATGAAGACATGAATATTTAAAATTAGACGGTTCATTGCAAAATCGGCCACATTCACTGTGAGCAACCTTCTCAATTTCCTTTATACACATAATGTCACTGACTTGTGATTTTCTTGAATGTTTCTACCTCAATATACTTACTTCGCACTGGAAAACAGGTCAGAAGTGTACTCGGAGTACAGAAAAGGTCTCTTTAAAGGCAGGTGGATCTCTTTTGAGCCAAAAAATTAACATTGTATAAATACGATGACATTTAGAAGAAAAATGCGCATCTTGGAACCTTTGGCCAAATTATAGGAGCTAGCAACTTCAGTTTTTAATGGATTATAGTGTACCAGTTAGGACTCAGATTTTGATTTTTTCTCGTCTCGCGAGAAAAAAATCCTACCGTAGGACGTACACTAAACAGCATTGTTTTTCATTTTGCATTTATTAAATCTATGGGCAGTCACTGACCCCAAGGATTTCACAGACATTTCCTTTCATCAATAGCCTAAGGGTCATAGGTTGCCTTTTCCTGGTCTGCTCGGGATGTTTGGCAAATGAGATCCACTGCCTTTAAGAAAAATAGAAATTTAGTTACATTTCATGTATATAACATAGAGGGTTGCTAGTATAGAACAATATTGAGCGGCCAATTTGTAGCAATCGTAAGATTCAACAAAAGTAAAAAGGTTAATTTTTGCCCAGCAAGCCGAGAGGACATGCCCAATGCCACGCCTCAGCTTTATGTTAATCAATTTATTTATCCGTCTATTCATCCATCTTTCTCTCTTTCTTTCTGTATTTATGTATAATTTTTGGTTGTTTATTTATTCATTCATTTATTCACACATCAATTATAAATGTGACATTCATTCCGAATCTCTTCTCTACATTGCATTTATACGGGACACATACATGTACGTCATGTTTGAGTCAAGGCAAGGGTACAAAAAAATCCTAGCTTATTTACGACTTTTTGTTTCCCACCACACCTAGGGGCCATACATGACGCATAGGCCGAGTCAAGCACGTCGATCAAGCAAAGTCGAAGGGGAACGTGGCGAAGGGAGACGAGAGAGCGTAACGCAGGATAGCATGATGACCCAAGTCACAGATGCCACACGTACTACAGAGGAACCAGGTGTGTTCTCGATTTAACTTCCCACATTAACAGACAACTTTGAGTGTCTGGAAATAAATCTACACATTATGTGACTTATTTTTATTTTAACTCTATTACTGTACTGGGTTATTGGAATAAACCGTTTCTCTGATATTTTTAAAGATATATTACTAGTATTAAGGCACTATCGATCTGAAGTTTGTTAACCTCCTTGAAAATACCTTGACATAGCTTTTTTCAGTTTTCAGAGCGTGTGATTTTCGTGGAATATATAGATGATATACGTCTATTTGAAAGACGATAGGACAAACTCCATTGTTCGTCATACCTGTATATGAAAACTATCGTCTTTAAAACCAGGGTATATTGTTTTGTTGATCTGAAAAAAAATATCAAATTTCAAGACATTAGTAAAGTACATGATATAGATCTATCTGGAAAAACACAAAAAGAAAAATAATTTTCACCACTTATCAAAACTATACACTTCCTTTCATTAATTTATGTTCCTATTTCCCTCACAGAAGATGGAAGTCGACTAAATGGTGACGAGGCCAATGAAGAAGATGACGAAGAACATGGCGCAACATCGCGTGAACCACAAACAAAATTCATCATGATTGACACCTTAGAAAAAGGTGGCGTCTTTGTGAGTATTCAAAGGACAGATAAATCCACTGGGTGGCAAAACCTCGCATTTCAGTTGTTAGTGAAAATGAAGTTTTTGTGTATAATCTTGTGGCTAGGGAGTTGGATTTTGTTCATTTCAAATATTCTTAAAATTTAATATTCACAAAACCAGAACAACAGTGGCTGAGCAGAAAAAATGCCATCTCATTCGTTACTGTGTTAAGACAGATATGTGTTTGGCTCTCCTAAATAGTTAATATTGTTGAGATACGAAGTTTTGTCAATAAGTGAATGCATGATCTCTCATTATTTAAAAGTGATCAATATAAATATTAAATAAAAGTAGTTGTAATTATGTTCATTACCGGCGTCATCGTCGTCCGTCACAATCGTCATCTGGTCATCATCATCGAAATCATTATCGTCGTCATTGTAACAAAATGAGAGGAAAAAGTTGAAACATAATCATGACAGACAAAAAGGATCAAGGCAAAGTCATGGACGAAGCGGATGATTCGCAACAGCTCCCACCCCTCCCGCCTCCCCACCTCTCCCTCTCTCCCCTTTTCATCTCCTATCAGGTATGTTGCATTGTTGAATTGTATTTTCGTATTCTTTAATGTTTCAGGGAGTTTTAGACATCGTCTTCGGAGTCCAGCCGAGTCTGAGTCTGGTCAGCAACGGAGCCGAATGCATCTTGGTCAAGAAAAAGTTCTACAAAAAGCACGCGGGTGATAAAACCCTCTGGAATATCAGTGAAGAGGTAAGCATGTCTTACTGGTTACAGGCATCATTCAACAATGTTTCCAGTTTCTAAAATCTGAGCTCCATGATCTCCCATGCTCCTAGTGTCTGTCATCAGGTCAAAAGTTGTTTAAATGGTTCAATCCCTGAAAAAAAAATTGCAGTCCAAATTGATCATCAAGTGCTTTAGAAAAGTGAAAAACAATGAACAATCATTCCAGTTTTCCCCTGTACACTACCGGGGTACACTACTTTGTTACAGATTTTTGTAACCAGGTTGTTCATTCATTTACCGATATTCATATGTATATAATTTGTAAATGACAACATAACTCTCTTAAGTTTTGTGTTCTATGGTGTTTATTTGTTTATTCAAACAATATCATGTAAGTCAGATATCACAGTTTGACCATTTTTTTTTAAATGGGGCTTCCACAATGTTGGACAAGGTCTTCAATGTCAGGGTAGAATTTTGGTCGATTGAACCATTTTTCATAACTCTTTCGTAGCGTACGGTATTGTCACCCCAGACATGATCAGAGAACAACATGAAACTTACTGAAAATAATTGTGTAGATGCGACATATTGTAATTTTTAATTGATCAGAGAGCAGATAATCGCCATGTACAAAATATTGTAAACATGGGGAAAACGTTTGGTAAGGTACTGGGACAACTACCCTCTACACATCTACACTAGGACAATAACCTCCTAGGACAAATGGCCCTAGGAAAACGACTCCCCGGACAACTACCACCAAGATAACTACCGCCTAGGACAACAATTCCCAAGGACAACTACCATCTGGACAACTACTAATTAGGACAACTTCTCCCTAGGAGAATTACTACCCGGACAACTACCACCTGAACAACTTCCGCCTAGGACATGAATCCAAAGGACATCTCCTCCCCTGGGAAACTACAACGTGGACAACTTCCGCCTGAGACATTAAAGGTAAATGACATGATTGGGGGTAGTCCTCAACTT
>JZLH01S0074842.1:0-11736 GCA_001188425.1 Eucidaris tribuloides | reverse complement strand
TGAAATCGCGCCCCTTCCAGTAGCTTCCGCCTTGGCCAGCGTCGAAATTTTTTTGGCCGGTAGCTTCAAGAGTTATTCGTGAAATTAATATTTTAATGTCTTTTTTCTTCCCCTTTTCTACCAGTTTCTTCCCTTTTTCTTCATTTTCCCTTGTTTTTCTTCAAACTTTTGCTTTTTTGCGCCCCCCCCCCTGAAAGTGGCGCCCGGGGCACGTGCCCCCCTTGCCCCCCGCTAGATACGCCACTGTGTTCGTATTATTTGCATATTAAAATACTAGTAAATGATTGCAGGTTTGACGACTCGACTGAATGAAGCGGTTTGTGTGGAATGCAGCGAGCCAATGCAGCCTCAAGCCTAATCGATCAACGTCGTTTTCGAGGTCACATGGTCGAAGCCAGCCAATAAGAATCCAATTATGTCACTTCGATACCGTATACAATATGGACGAAGTCTTGAGATAGTTTTGAGAACTGGACAAAATGGAAAGGTATGCTTTTAATAAAATTATTGTTTGCCTTATATACATAATGGGAAAATTGGGTGAGATTATACGGAATTGAATGAATTGGTTAGTCACAAATCATACCGTTTAGTAGTATGATTTTAGCACGTAAATTTCAACAGCGACCTGATGTTGCGTGTTGTTATGGTGTGTGGACATGGACGACAGGACTCGAGAGACATGTCGCCCGAAACTGCGGCCTGGTTGGTTTGCACTTGCCTGCAGCTGCAGTGCTGACCCGCCGGGTGCAGACCCCGCCTAACTGCCGTCTTCTGCAGCCAGCGCACTCTCACGGGAGTGGTAGCTTGACTTTGTGTACGATTCTTATACAAGGCCAAAAATTGCATTTCTGAATAGATATAATGACATATTTTCAGCTTTAACATGTTTAATGAATAAATCCATAACGTGATCTAATTTCTTCAGTTCAGGCTTGAACATTTGGTTCAAAACGGCTTAATTTAAGGCTTAACCGAGTAACCGTAAGTCGTAACATATAAAATTAGATCTAGACCAGAGGTTTTCCAACTATTTCTTTTAAGGTCTGGATATAATGTGACCACTAACACTGAGGTCTGTACAATGAGCAATTTTAATTACTTCACTGATCATGACGAAAATGGCACATGAAAATTTAGACCAAAAAAAATCAGTCTCGTCATCATCATGCATCATCATCATCATCATGCATCATCATCATCATCATCTGGTACAGGAAGAAGGCGTCGGCCTGTAATTCCTGGTCACTGCTTCTGAGTTAACCTGTACTTTACTGAGCAGGGCATGTACAGGAGTGGAGTCATGGGAGATCAAAGTGGTGCCCCCACCAATGCTTGTCTAGTCCGGTCGTGATATATTCCACTGCGCTGAGACGTTGCATCTAAACTACATCTGGACTCTGGCTCCACTGTATTTCTCTCTACATAGATCTAAGAACAAAGCACACCATTTGTAACTTAATGATGGTGTGGCCTGTGGGACTGTGATTACAAATGTTCTGATAAATTTTCGTTTTAAGATGAAATATGATAATACTATGGAAATAGAGTACTCACTGTAAATCACTGCAAAACGTGAAAAGAAATAATTTTCAGCCAACTGCACTGCTAGTGCTGGACACTGTCGTCACCACTTTAAACTGGAATTATAAGACTCTGTGTAGAGTCTGTAACACTTGCTCTGATTGGCCGACTAACTCTGAGGAGATGGTAACATGAATGTGATTGGCTGGTGTATTCATACGTTGAAGATCCGTCCAGTCAAGGCATGAAGACCGCTGTTCCTATATGCTGAACACATTGGCACATGACATATAGACTTACATCAGAGTACATAATAGCTTTATCACGATACCAAATTTATGCATGTATTACATTTTAATAAAAAGTTATGATAATCTGTGTAGCTCAAGATTTTGAAATTGACCAATCCTACTTTTGAAAAACAAGTTAAAAATGAAAATTACTCAAATGACTGAAATCAGTGGTGCATATTGTCATCTGACTACAAATCTTAGGAATGGATTCTTGTAAATCTTCGACTGTGAAATTTTATGTAGGATTGGTGGCAATGGTTTTGTGATAAGGCGTAAAAGAAATGTTTCTGGCAACCCTACTGACCCGACCAAACAACTGCGACTCAGTAAATTTTATAGAGAAAAATAAAACATTGTCTGTGCATGTTACAACTTAAGATTTTCCTGGAAAATTGTCTAGTGAAAAATAAACCAAAATATGGGGGATTTTTTTTAAAAATCAAAGTAAAATTTTTTTCTGAAGATGAATTTATTTCTTAACATAAAATTTTTGCTTCAACATTTTTTCCCCTTCCTTCCGACCCATTATTTGGTGGTCCCGTTACTGGAAACCAATATTTTGGCCTAACTTTTGTTTGCATAGTTTGGGAGAAAATGAAATGTGCCTTTGAATTCTCACTTATTTTCATAGCTTCTTGTGAAAACTATCATTGTGACATGTTCCCCCATTAGGTGTAGCACACCACATTGTGGAAGCCCCATTTAAACAAGTTGTCAAACTTTGCTCTTTGACACATGTATGTATGTAGTGTTTAGATACACTGTAGAACACAAATCTTTAGACAGTTATGCTGTCACTAGTTAGTGAAATATGTACAGTTAAAAATTGGCACAAGAATTATTGTCAGTTGACGAACATTGTTCAATAACACAGTACTAAGTCTATGAGGAAAAACTGGAATGATTGTTCAATGATTTTCACTTTTAAAAAGTAGTTAATGATTGTTTTGAACTGCAATTTTTCAGGGCTTCATTTTTGCACTGTATCAGAGACACCAGTAGCATGGAGGATCATCATGTAGCTCAAATTTTTTTTTAACTTGTTATACAATGCCTTAAAAGTTATTCACTGAAGAAGAAATTTACATGTAGGCCCTATGTGGAAAACACCACAAAATAAGGAGTCTTAATATAATCGATGTATTTAATGAACTGGTTAGAGTTAAATTTGAAACATCCTGACAAATGTGTGCTACATGTAGTTAGAATCATGTACCCTACAGATATTTGTGTAAAATTGTCCAGAATTTCCCTGTGAATGTAAATCTATCTTAAATAACATTTGTTCGAACTATACATCTTATGCTGTGTTAATCCAGCTGAATTTGTGAGGTAGCCACTAGTCCAAACAGTTTGTCATCAAAATATAGAATCATAATGATGATGATATAGAGTGGCGGAAGTGCAATTATTTTTTAATAATAACACCAGTAGACATGGAGTATGCTAGTGAACAATGAATATTTGATACAATTTTGTGTTTGAGTGAGCACCCAATCAATCATGTCCAAATGATAATGCTGAAGAGCAATACTTGCATTCATCAATTTGTGACTAATGCTGCATATAGGGTAGCACGTAAAATCCAAGCACACAAACTGTGAGACTAAATTCACTGTTACCAGGTGAAAGAATCAATTGGTTTATGTTACCAAGATCAGGGACGGGGTAGTTGAAGTTTGTAATTGTAATTTATCAAATATAACTTTCGGGTACTGTAAATGTAATTGAACAGAGCAAGGCATTTTGATTATAGTTACAAATAATTAGTGCCTGTATATTTTCTTTTAATTAAAGTCATGAATTGAAATCAATTATCAATTCACAAACCATGATGTAGTCTTCATTGATTTTTATGTAATTATTACTGGACTTTTGAGACAATTAGTAAATGTTATAATTGAAAAAACAAAACAAAAGAAGCAATTGGTATAAACAAAGTAACTACATATAGTAGGTCTACTCAACGGAATTATGAGGCAAACTTGATAGCCTGGCCTACTTTCTGTAGTACTCACTCTATGCATTTCCATTTTTGTCTTGGGCTACCCTGTAATCTAGTTTGTCATCAAGTAGATCTTATTGGATGTTATTCACTGTATATTGTGATTTATAGTCCTGTGATGCCTCTCGTGAAATTATTTCCCAATGATCAATGTGTGACAATGACATATGATGCAATTTGTAAATTAAGTGAAAACCCATTGTCCTGTATGTTGTGATCATTCCACAAATGTACAACAGAGTATAGTAATGAATACAGTTTGACAGAGTGCATTTTGTTTGATGCCATCTTGTGCATTTTATTTCAATTTTCAATATGGGGTTTCCTTTTCTATTCAGGCGATTAAAATATTACAGTCAAATCGATTAAAAAATACAGATATTTGAATTACACTGTATGTCAATTGATCATGTAATGTACATAATTTTGTAATAAGTAAAGTTTGGCACAGCCGCACATCACTTGATCTATGATAGAGAATGTATTGTCATGCTAGATCTCAGAAATAACATCAAACCACAACAAATTAAGAATTAGGTGGTCTGTATATTGTGATTTTGAAATGATGTGATCACTAGATGCATATTTCTTACACAAAAATGGCCAAAATTTTTTACCTGACTTCATCCACGGGAGTGACATTTGTTTTTAAAGAGCACTGATAACAGTGTTTCCAGTTTAAAAATCTGAGCTGCATGATTCCCTGCTACGGTGTCTCTGACATGGTCTAAAAATGAAGCCCTGAAAAATTGCAGTTTAAAACGATCAGTAAGTGCTTTAAACAGTAAAAATCTTGAGAGACCATTCCAGCTTTCCCCCATAGACTGCTGTGTTGCTGAATTCCTATCGCCCGATAGGAAAGTAATGTGCCAATTTGTTATCTGCACATATTGGGCCAAGTAAAAAAAAACACATGTTTCTCGTCCCCGCCGCATCAGATTTGGGGCCGCTTGAATTTATTTTTTATTTTTATTTTCAACACTAGAACAAAAAAAAACAGTTAAAAAAGAAGTTAAAATGCCGAAATTCCATTGGATATCTGATGACTACACACACTCTTCCACACCAACACAGTGATGTTTATATGGCTTGCCTGGGGCATTTGAATTGGCTGTCAAGTCACAGAGGTGCATTGGTCAAGCATATGTTACCCATAGACTGGAGCTCTGGTTGGTCTAACATGACCTGATGACTGATGCATTTTTCCCCTTGTTTTTCTTTTTTCTACTCAGTGTATTGTCCAGTATATGGTATGCATGGCATGTCAGACTCAGATTCTATACCCCTTTCTGCAGTAGGGTCTACTACGTGGATGCTGAGGTGTATGACCATATGTCATCCCCTTTCTTTTTGAAGGGTAGTAGGCCTGTGCTTGTTTGGTACATGCCCTTTGTTTCCTTTTTCTTTTTTACAGTTTTATGCTAGTAAAAACATTGTATAATGTTCACTTACTACAATGTTCATTATTTTGATGATTCGTTCGATTTGGAACGTACATGAAATGTGAAAAATTTCAGCATGGCGCTATCTTGAAAAAATAAAAAATAAAAAATACAAACCTCTTTTTCATTTTTTCAAAAACTCGGACGAGAAACATATATTTTTTTTTTACTTGGCCTTGTACTGAGTGACAGCATAACTGTCCAAACTTTTGTGTTCTAAGGTGTTTATATCAGAGATGCCAACCGTTACGTTTTTGCCGTATTTTTTACGTTTTTTCACCCAAAATACGCGGCAGTACGATTTTGGCCATCAAAAATACGATTTCTGACTTCTGTCATTATCCTGTTTTTGCCCGTTGGCTTTCCATATATTGTCTTTACACGCACATGTGCATACAGTTTGTATATTGTGTAATGTATTTACAGTGTGCGCACGCGAAAGGGTAATGATCTCTGTGATCCCCATGTTGCTGTGCATTGACCTATCAAGGGTGTGTGTTGCTAGCACGCACCATTTGTAAGATCACAGATAACTTGAGTTGTGTCTATGATGAGTGTGACAGAAGTTCTTCAGTCCCATTCATATAAATTGGTGTTAGTGTGTATGGTACTTATCAACGGGAGTGCAAGTCGGAAGTTACGGTCAAGTTGGCCCCTAAATGGTATTGTACAACCAAGAATAGCAAGAAAAAAGACATAATGAGGAATATTGGACACTGGAAGAAGGAAAAAATGAAGTATTTTAAAGTCAAAGACTGAAGAGAAGGAGCAATTTTGCCTTTGATTTTGAGGTGAGTATTTGGAAACATACTTCTGGCATTGTCTTGGTCTGAGTTGCAACAATTATATCAGCCATTCCATAGTGACTCGGCTGAGCACATTTGAAAAAAATTCAAGTTTCAATGTCTTACTGTTATCAAACTGGCTTTATTCAAACCAAATTTAACATGTTTTTGAATCAAGGCATTGGCAATACATGATCAGTTCTGAAATGATTGTTCAATAATCAATACTTTTTATATATTGCAATTTCTTTGACGTGACTCGCGCGACAGTGATAAAAAGAGATTTTGACAGTACTTTATTCAAATTGATTTCCTAATGAAACTACAAATGTGATTTAAGTTAGTTTTGCTGAACTAGAAGCTGAATACTCTAGCTCAATTCATGCGTAAGTTAGATTGTGCCAAATTTTCCATTTGTGCGAGAATGGCCCAAGAAAATGTGACTCGCGTGACACAATATGCGTGACTCGGTGACACAGTCATTTTTATAGCTGTCATAAGCGTAAAGACTTAAATTATA
Source organism: Eucidaris tribuloides (assembly GCA_001188425.1). Taxonomy (NCBI): domain Eukaryota; kingdom Metazoa; phylum Echinodermata; class Echinoidea; order Cidaroida; family Cidaridae; genus Eucidaris; species Eucidaris tribuloides. The sequence goes on along the minus strand of JZLH01S0074842.1, from coordinate 5,167 downwards.
ATGTTATATGAATAACTATGGTGTAATTGCGAATACATTGATAGAGTGTGAAATTCAGTTTTCAGGACTATTTAAAAAAAATTACACATTCTGTAACTCGCGCGATACATGATCAAGGTTCTACCACATTTGACTGCCAAAATACCAAAACTATGAACTTTTTTTCAAACTAATATTAGTTTTCTAGACTGAAATTTGTGCTAAATCTGAAGTCAGAAATGCAAAATATGCTTTCGTTTTTAGATTTGTCAACATTTTTTTTGTGTGTATTTTGCAGTGTAGCTACTGGCACATGTAGTCTGAGTTCTAGACAATGCAACTTTTTTGACCTCCATTGTACACTCACTCTCGACTATTTTACTCCAAGAATACTTACTGCGTGCCTTAAATCCAGATTTTTGTATTATTAAAAGCAGTTGACCAAAGATAGCAGTTTCCTTATCAATTTCCAGATGGATTAATCTAAATGTCTGGAAGCCAGACTAGGCATATGTTGCCTTTAAAAAGTGTCATAAGAATGCAAATTTTATGCATACTATTCTGTTTAACAAAGGTGTTCTTAGCGCACTGACAGCTTGCTGGCAGGCTTGCCAGACATAGCAACAACTAATGTATGCATATTGCATTTTTGGTATAGAAAATGTATTCATAAGAACAGGTGGGTAGTTTTAAAGGAGAAAACATCCATAAATTTCAATACATTATGAAAATATAGAATATACAGGGTGTGTACTTACGTTTGGGTTCAAATCAGTATAAATCTAAATTGTCAAATTATTTTGAAAAAAGTATGAAAGGCAACGATATCAGAAATTCTAATCACTTAAGGGGAAATATAAGGGGCACAATTGATTAATTTTCAGCCTGTAACTTGACTGGTTTCCCAGAATATTTCTTTGGCAAATGCACCTCTTTTTTCACACTTCTCAAAATTAGGGTAGGGTAACATTTTTCCATTTTTCTCCAATTAATTTATTTACATGTAAAATGAAATTATACTAAATTGTAGCTAATTAAATTCTGCATAAAATAAGGGGTAATTCACTCCCCTTTAATAATTTTACACAGTTTTGGCAGTGAAATGGTGGTCAGATCTTAAACCTTGTCATGACATATTTTAAGAGGTTTTCATAATGAAATAGGCATTCTGGGAAATATGACAAGCATTTGAAAAATGATCAATGTTTTATCAATTGACTGGAAAAGCTTACCTAATGAATCAGATAAAGCAATCAGCTTCACTTACTTTCTCAATTTTTGATCTATACTCTGGTTTGTGACTTGTCCGAGATCAGTATGCGTGACTCGCGTGACACTCTTGAGATGTTTTTTCTTCAAGGTATGAAGGGCAAATGAAAATGTTTATACTTCTCTTGATACACTACCAATACTTCTTCACTACATGTCAAACACCAGCTGAAACTCTTTCTAGTTTTTTAGTAATCTTAAAAATTCCTTATTTTGTGACTCGCGCGACATATTTCGGGCGGTGTTTCATGATGAAATACTGGGAAAATACGAAAAGCATTTCAAAATTTTTTAATGTTTTATCAAATTTACTGGAATAGCTACCTAATGAATGCAGAAAAAGCAACATGTTATGATCAGCTTCAATTTATTCTCTGTTTGTGATTTATACCCCAAACCCTTCTTTTTTACACAAAGTTCATGTATATTCAGGAGGCTGTAACTTTAATTCAATGCTTTATTTTAAAAAATCTTTGAGATTTAGATGGTTTCAATATTCTCTTTTGAATCATAAGTGACCAAAAAATCACTTGCTTCACTTCAATTTTGAGTTTGATGTTGACCCTTACGTGAATGGCTGATATAGTCTATAATCAAAAACGACATTTGTTAAGAAAATACGATTTTTAGCCATCTTTAGTACGATTTTGAAGTACTGAAGGTTGGCATCTCTGTTATATGTCCATTCAAACACTGTCAGATATGTCAGATAGCAAAGTTCGACAATTTTTTAAACGTGTCTTCCACAGTGTTATATACATGTAGTGTCTTTAAGATAAATTTCTCACTAGTTGATCATATTCACATTGTATGATTTTTAGAGCATACAAAAAATAATAATTAATAATAAATAAATAATTGAACAAACATTACATAACCTGTAAGAAATTTAAGGTCTGGCCGGAAGGATTTGTTTGTTGTACCTCCAGTCTTTACAAAAACATATGGTGAACGCAGCTTTTCTCGTGCTGCTCCAGTCTTGTGGAATGAGCTCCCTAGTAATATCAAAAGTATAATTACTGTTGAAAAATTTAAATCAGCTCTAAAAACTGTTTTAGTTTTGTTTTTAACTTTACTTTTCAAGTAATTTCTAAGTATTATATGTAGTTATGCCATAGATTATTATAACCATTATTTTATTGGAAAATGTTTCAAAGGCTTCCTCAGTACAGTAACTAACTTTTCCCTGTTTCTTATTTTCTTCTCAGCGCATAGGGACATTTTTTCATTTGATGTGTTATGCGCTATATAAAAACTGTGTATTATTATTATTATTATTATTATTTATTTTCATCATTTTTTTGATATTTATACCAAAACTGTACACTGCCTTCAATATCTCTTGTGGGGAGCACGTCATGATTCTTCCTTTTGAATATTACCACAGCGATATAAGGATCAATATAAGTACAGCAGCACAAATATTGCAAGATGTAAATCAACAGGGATTCATAAAATTACATTGTCTTGATTTTAAAATTCTGATACCATAAACAAAAGTAATCAAATGTATATTATATTACTTTGAAATTTGTGAGTACATTGCATCAGATTACTAAGCTCAAAAGCAATTGTAATTAAATTTACTTGAAAAGAATTAATAGTAGTCCTTCGTTTAATTGCAATATTTATCGTTGTTTCCCATCTCTACCAGGCATTAGGCCTTGAACATTTCATAATGGTATTAACTTTTTCACAGTCAGCTTCATGAAGTGCTTAAATATTGTATTTGCCAGGTTTAAGCATTATGCGGGGTAAAACAGTTAGGACCCTGTGCGATTGAACGCAACATCAGAAATCTACACTGACAGTGAGTGTTTGAGTACTCGTCGGGGGAGACGACACAATCGCCATGTTTGCGTCAAATGGTTTCATGAATACTCCGGACCGGGATCAAGACCCACAGTATGTTTGCGTACATTCACTTGGTGTGCTTTGCTGTCAGTGTTTAGATTAACAATTGATGTGCCTGTGCACTTTGTAATATTGCACCTTATTGTACTTGTACTGTACCTAATTTTAGTTGTAATACATGTGTGTGTGTGTGTTATTGTTTTACAGTGCTGTGTGAGTGATGTTTGCAACTTGATATTTTGTCACATGTAATACTACTAATAGATATTGCCCAAATTCTATTCAAATGCTCATAAAAGTTGTATGTTATTCCATTCTATGAACATTGATCTCGCTAAGTCCATATTCATGGAATTAGGGCAAGTGGCAACTGGCAAGGCAAGCGATTATTTTTTGCGCCCTCCCCTAAAATAATTTTACCCTCAGATGCCTAAAGATCTAGAAGAAATCTTGAAGAATCTGCTGACAGAGAGAAAAAACTACAGCACAAAGGAATAGGAGAAAACTGTTTATGTTTTTGTCAAATTACTCCATATTAATCATTCAACTTTGAAGCAATTAATGTTTATTTCTAGTAATGTTCAAATTATCAGTTAAACTTCAAATTGCAACTTACATTCAACAGTTGTTGACTAGGAGGTCAGATTCTATGCTGACCAAATCTTATATTTAAAACTAAAAAATAGAGCACCTGTCACCAGGTAAAACTACAGCTATCCCATTTGTTACTGTGTTAGGCAACCATGTTTTTTGGCTTTCCAGAACATTTAACATGTTTGAGATACGAGGTCTATCACACCAGGGACATTACATGTATGTGTTTGTACAAATTAGTTTTCAAAGTGATGAATTAAAGAACTTAGTGATAACTTGTCTATTGGTGAATCTGTCATTCTTTTACTCTGCCACGAACAGCTGCCCATTCTTATTGAGTATTTATACACTATTTGAAATATCCCGAGTATTACATGTATTTACCTTTAAGCTGCCCTTCTGTGCAATTAAAAATAAGTACCTAGGTTCTTACCCACCAATCATAAATCTACCCGATAGGACTTTTGTTCATGCATGGACTCCTAATCAATTTCTGGTAAAGCACGAAGGACACGACTGGCTGCGCTAGAATTGTCCTATATCCAGCCATACCACTTACCAGTTGTTTACACTGCAGCCATGGTAACGTGGGATCATAGTAATGGTAAATGGCAATTGCTATAATGAACTTTTGAACCAAGAATATCAATTTAGTATAGTGATCAGTTTATTATTTTGTTGAAATATTCATTCCATGTTAGTAAAAACAATAACTTGCTTTTTCCTCGTAAAATATATCTTGCTTTCTGTCAATCCATTGGAATTATGTTCATTATAGCCATCACACATTATTAAGTTAATTTAGTTGAACAGACTCCAATTTTACATTATGCCAGAAATTTATGCGTGAGTGTAGTCAGTGTACTGCTAATGGATTCTGACACAAGCTCAGGAGTATACCTGATAATCAGTGTTGCAGTATATACATACTGTACATGCACTGTAATTTGGTTTGTTCTGTTCATGAATGTGTTTAATTCTTTCATGCTGCACATGTGTATGGAATATGTAGTCGAGCTGCACATTTGAACGTGAAGTGTTTGTAGTGCAGCATATTTGCGCTTTCAATTTTTGATTACATGGAAACACTGCTGCCAGAGGAAAGGTAGGACATGATATTCACGACTTCACAAGCATGCAATGTGTGTATTGCATACTATGTACATGTACATTGATTTGCACAGTAAATGTATGTCCCTGTGAAATTGTTGCGCATGAAGGTATAATTTGTTGTAATTGATTGAAGGTGTCTGGAAATACACCTGTATGGAATATAATGTATAAAACAAGCCGAACAATCTACATGTATTTCCATTAACTTGCAAAAAATTTGAATAATGTGGTTAGAAAAGTAAACTACCAAACACATGGAAGTACAAAGTCATGTGACAAATTATAAATTTAAAAAAAAAATGGACTTACTTCAGAGTGTAGAAACACAACGTTTCATCTGTGATCTACATATATACAT
>JZLH01S0074828.1:0-18340 GCA_001188425.1 Eucidaris tribuloides | reverse complement strand
CGCATACGTGTAAAAAAAAAATCTTCACCTTTTCTTCGAAAATCAATCGTTTTGACAATGATAGCAGACAGTTGTTATCAATCAACCACAGTCTATCCAGCAGTGCGATTGGCCTCGCGGGAGTAGACATTACATGAATCATCTGTTTAGCATTATTATCAGTTCCATTGGCGTTCACTGTCAAACTTAATGTACGCGTTGATGTGAAATCACACATGAAATATGGAGCAGTATATCACAAGTCCTGCTAATGTACTGTGTTATGTAGGTCTCATCGCAAAAGTGATAAACGTTTGCTGCCATCAACGACAACTTGATAAATGTTCCCTGTCTGATCTATTTACATAATCTTGTCATTGTTACTTTGCCGATCAAACTTGGTCGTATCTCTGTTATCTTTGTTTGATGTCCAATCATGGCTCACTTGACTTCGGGTAAGATAAGAGTAATAGATACAAACAGAACTCATGTCGTCATCTTTTTGATACGTCAAATAGGCAATACTATTGGGTTAAATTGACATAAAGTGAAAATTCGGTGATTTATTTCAATCATTTGAAATCAACCATATTACCGAACTATTTAATTAACACCCAAGACCCGTTGAGCGGATGCCACGTACAACCTGCCGGAAAAAATGAAAAAAGAAAAATAGAAAGAGAAAACGAAAGAAGAAAGACAAACAGATATTTTGAGGGTAGGAGAAAAGCTCAAACCTCACAAAACTAAAGAAAGTGGACTACCTGCAATATTCCTGTCATAATACATCAACAATATCAATTTAGTTTCCGTAAACAATGTCAACCTAGGATAATTTTTGTCATACGTGTCCACTTTTAGACGTGAAAAAAACTTTCAAGTTGGAAATCTATCTACACCATCAGGTGGAGGGATCAAACATGTAACTACATGTACAGTATTAGCAAATCAAATTATCTTACGCAAAAAGATGATTGAAACGCGATTTGAACCGTGCCAATTTAACGAATGATTTCTTGACTGCCAAAAATATGGTTACTGTATCCATCCCATAGAAATGATTAACTTAGATGCAAAACTTATCTCAATTACCTGAATACCTGTGTCATTCTTTTCTCTCGGAAAAAGATTGAATCCAAGTCACTAAACATTATTTTATTTTGATGTAAAAAAAATAGCGTTCAAAAATATGCAACCTTTGTATTTGTTCTGCGCGTGACTTGGAAGATTACGTGTTGAGAATGCTTACTGTTCTGCTGCGTGGTGGTTATCATTGCCAAATAGTTTTATACAATTAATATTACCGTAAATTTCGATAGTTTGTGCAAAAGATATGCCAACTTGTGTAGAAGTTTATTAGATGCGTATCATTTAACACTGTGATCAACACATTCCTCATCAATGCACAAACGGCCTAAAATAAACTGCAGTGCAAGCTCTTAGAAAAGAAACAAAACTCAGTTTAAGGCCGTAAACAGACGGCCGATCAAAATATTGTGCAGTTGTATTTATAAGTCTTTATTAGTAAACAAACACAAATGCAAACAATAATTTGTTGATAGACAGATTTCGCCCTGGTACAACGTGTGTAACACAGTAACGAAATAATTTAATTAAACTTAAATGAATGTTTGATCTAATCAGTCTATCTTAATAACAATTTGACTAAATATTGAACAAATTGGTTAGAGCCAATGTAAGCTACATAATCCTCCATGCTCTAAGTGTCTTTGATAAGGTCTAAAAATGAAGTCCTGAACAAAATTGCAATTCAAAATGAAAGTGAAAATCACAAGTTGACCGGATTCATCAGCCCATTTCCTCCCATAGACTTACCATGTGTGGATCTAAGCTATTTTTTACTCGCCCCGAGTACTAATTGTTCATTCATTCATATCTTGCCGGCGGCAGCATAAATTTCCAAACTTTTGTATTCTAGTGTGTTTACTTGTCCATTCAAACACTACTATGTAGCTCAGATAGCAAAGTTTGACTTTTTTTTTTAATTTGAAGCTCCACAATGTTAGCCTATTACTTTAATGTTGTCTCATGTATTTAACTCCAATAAAGCTGATCACTTACTTAACCATTTTGTCGAATACGTATCCCCGGAGAAGCGTTCGTAAAGTAAATAATGTGATGATTGTCCACCTACCCATTAAATCATTACCAAAACACAAGGCTTTAATATATTTCAGAGTCTTGGGCCCCGTGACACCGACAGACTGAGGAAATGTCTCTTTTGATTGCGCGGCGACTAATCAAGGACCTACCGTCACAAACTTTTCGAGATTGAGTAACCCAATAAAATCAATCGAGCAATGCATACGCCGGCGTGGGCCAATCGGTGTTTACAAATACTTGGCTTTCAGGCAGACAACTTCCCGTGTGCGGATCCAGTAATGTCATCTAACCCTTGTTTAGCGATACACGGCCTGTAGTGGTATTTTCCTTGCTGAAAGCAGAGAAATGTCAGATAACATTGGTGCATGGTGATTCACGGGCAACTTTCATACCATTCCTCTTCAGAGTTCCTATTAATTCTTTATAGTACATTTATAAACACAAGACAGTTTAATATATTTTTCTGAAACAATGTTACAAACAAAATAGTCGTTTGAGAACATTTTTACCCCATGTCAGCTTCACTAAGACAAAGCCAAGCAACTTGCAGTATCAAAGTTTTGCAATTGTTTAAATTGAGCTTCCACAATTTTGAATTGTATCTTTAAGGGTGTCTTCACCTTGGGTTACATGCAAACCAAATAACGCCAAAACAGCAGAAAGCACTTAGCAAATAAGCGCTATGAAGTTAGTTGACGAAATTCATGTAAAAGTTGTACTGTGTCCCATGTGTAGTCTATACAATTAAAATGTTACTAGATTTACGGTTTACTATTGTTAAAGTACATTGATAAAATAATTTAAGTGTAGGGACGAAATCAGTGTTCGCTCACACTTACATGTTGAGAAATTTCCTGCCAACCATTTTGGAGACAATAACTTGGAGGTAAAGAGAGTCATCTACCGAAGATGTGAAATAATTTATCACAGAACAGAAGGCAAACAAACCGGTATGCTAGAAAAAAAGACCCAACTAATTTATGAATTCCGGAGTATTAGTATACCAGATGCGAAATGGACACTAAAATGGACACTAGAAATGTCAAATAACGTTGATGGTGATTCACGGGCAACTGTCGTTCAACTCCTCATCCGAGTTCCTGCTTCTTTATAGTAAATTTATAAACACAAGACATTTTAAATCGTTATTTTTTTTTCTTAAACAATTTTGCCAACAAAATAGTCGTTTCAGAACATTTTTACCCCATATTAGCTTTGGGACCTTCACAGGTCATTCTAGATCGTATCACCCCTGGACCGATGTTCTGTTTTCTCTGATTGTTGGGCGGATTCACGTACGACGCGAATGGCTGGAAGTAAAGCAAGCATTAAGACAATATATTACACGCAAACAAACAAGTACATAAAAAGAAATTTATACGGATTATATTCAAATCCTACTATTTCTGTACTTCACGTGACTATAGTTTTATATAATTTCACATTACAAATTTAAAAGTGTTACAGTCCAATCAAGATTTCTAGTTCCATACCCCTTTTTTTTTTAGAAACTACAAATTAGGCTTGTAACTTGTATAAAATTTTCATACGAAGGTAGTTGAGTATCATGACTGGTCGACGTGATGACTGGTTTTTTTAGTGTTATTTCCTGATCACAAAGTTTCATAGAAGCAACATGCAAAATGAAAATAACTATTCGTCAGTAGTCAATCCTTGTATACAAACCATACAGCACGCTGATATCAGTCTCATATTTTTGTCCATCCGGAATCCGACAAACGAGGCAGCTAAAAGATGTACAATAGTTCATACTTTAGACATATCCGTACTGCACAGTTTCCATTCTGTAATCTGGTACTTGTGTCGCCAATTCATCCGGTTTTGATTTTATACTTCCTTTCGTAATAAAAGCGCTTCTGCTCATTCATTCTATGTTGAACTGTAGTTAATGCGAAAATATATACGCATTTTTTTTCTTGAATCGTCCATATAATGTATCGGCTTATAATTTAAACATAAAAAAGACGTTCCTACGCAATACTTTATTCATTCATATCTCCCTTTGCATTCTGTATGACCAGATCAGTTTCACCATTTTATGCAGTTATTGTATCATATCTTTAAAGATAACACAAAAGTACAGGTACAAAACAGACTGACAGGATGCTAACATTGAAAACCGATCTTAACTACGAGGAATATTATCTTATTTATTGTGAATATTCCGATTCTTACGCGTGATAAAGTGCAGCATCGCTGGCATATCTCGAAGTAGTAACGATGGCAACTCAAGCGATAACGATTATCTTTCTATAACCACAAAAGTGAAAAGTTTATTTTGTAAGGAATGAATAAAGCGTATATGGATTGACAAAAAAAAAACCTCTTGTACAATTATCGCGGTATTCATTTTTCAGAAAATGTCACTGTTTGTAACGAACTGCATTTTTTTCGGAATGAGTGTTCACCTGGAATGAGCCACGAAATAATTCCACAATGAGAGGATTACTGAAGTTACTTCAAACAGAGTGCATTCACTGAAAAGTTACTCTCGCGTTATGAATACAGTTATTAATAGGTGAACGTCTCATTTTTTCCCGAAAAATTGTCATCATAACTTTAAACATATTTAAATTTAGGGCAGTGGTTAAAGACATCAATTAATAATGTTTGAGTTCAAAAAAAATCTGAGCAACATCACCCCTCATTTTACTAGAGTCTCTAATAAGGTCTAAGAATGAAGACCTGGAAAAAAAATGCAGTTTAAAACGATAAGTAAGTACGAACCAATGACCAGCCATTCTGGTACACTACCATGTAGGTCAGATATCAAAGTTTCATAATTGCTTAAATTGGGCTTCCACAATGTTAAACGATATCTTTAAATGTGTATTCAACTTGGGTTACGCACAAACGAATAATGCAATAATAACAGAAAACACTTACCAAATACGCGCTATGAAATTAGTCGACGGAATTCGTGTGAAAGTTGTGCCGTGCCCCATGATTTACCCAAATGGTATATACAATAAAAAAATGTAAAGATGTGACTAGTTTTATGGTTTACCATTGTTTCACAAAGTACATTAGTAAAATAATGCAGAGACTAAAGTAATATTCGTTAACAATTAGAATTATTTCCTGCCAACCACTTCGGAGAAGATAAGGATAGATAGAAAGAGTCATCTACCGGAGATGTAGAATTATTTAGCACAAAACAGAAGACAAACCAACTGGATTGCTGGAAAACAAACCCTACCAACAAAATACCAGATGGGAAATGGACAGTAAAACTGTTTACACGAAGATGTTAGTAGGAGGATGTACATTATGAAGAATATCTTCTGTCAGTGTTTAATGTATATGACTTGTACTTGTATTTTGGCTCGTTCGTATCGAATACATTTTAAACCAGCTGTAAACAACAACCGTGTTATCCTTGTTTACGTAAAGGTTATTTACTTCTAAGTTGCAATACAAAACAGGTGTATTATCTTTCAACACAGGTATGTTATTTGCAGTCTTTAGTCTCCCTATTTTGCCACTTTGTCTAACTAAAAAGTAACGTAAAATTCACATAATAACCTTGTGATTACGTTTTTGCTCCTTTGCGCGTTGTCCACGTCAGTTTCGTACAGTGTCTCTGGAGGGAGAGGGGGAGGGAGGGGAAAAAAAATGAGGAAAGAAAGGAAGGAAGGAAGACGCATAGCATATTGTCAGGAGATGATTTATGATGGCAAGCGAATCTTCGTAATCACGGTATCAATATGCTCAGAGGTATAGGTCAATATCCTCCCTGATCGACACAGTATAACGTATTCTCGCTTCAAGCCACAACACGGGGAAAGTCAGAAACAAGATACATCATGGCAAGGGATTCCGTGTTAGTGACCACTTTGTGAATGGACGTTAATTGAACGAACCGCCTGCAAAATCGTTCAAAGGATGTCCCACTCCTGAAGTCCCTGCGGTATAAACACTGAAACGAAGCTAAAAAATGTATAGGTGAATATACTGGCTTAACATTTTTTCTTGGGGGAGGGGAGGGGGCTGTTTGATAAGAATTCTGTTTTGTACAGTGCATATCATATTCACATATAGAAGTCTCTATGCGCGTACCTTTATCCGTATTCAAGTTTAAAATAATATGCTCTGAAATTGTCCTTTTTGCCATTTTGTTTAGATAAGACTTAAGCAACTGTGATCTACATCTGCAAGTATTTGGAAAATATTTCTATTATAAGGGTATTATTTTTCTTGTTAATGTTCTTGCACAATCCAAATATGCAATCCGTTGTATGCATATTTCTGTTTTTAGCTTTCAGAATTTTCAATTACGTCTGATAGGAGGATGTCATTTCATGAAAAAGCTCATTTATCAAAGTGAAATTTAAAACTAAATGAGCATATCATAATTTAAGCAGTTCTTTGAGTTGAATGAAAAGGTTCAGGATAGTCTAGTCGGCTGCCAAAAACCTTTTTTCTTCAGGCTACAGATCACAAAAACCCAGTAAAGTACAATGACATAAAGTAAGGATACAGATATCTCCGGGGCAGGTATCAACTCCCTTGTACTTTGTATCTCGTGACTCTGATCCAAAGTGCCTTATAAGAAACAGGGATACCACAATGAATCTTAGACCTTGACGTAACGTGTGACGTCAAATTTAACAGTAACCAATTTACAAACAAATACGGGATTTTTTTAGCACCGCGTGGTCATACCATGTGGTTTCAGCATAATTGTGTAAAAGTTGGTTTTATTCCAAAGCTTGAGTAAAGTAGCTTAAAAAGCGATCCGTCGCTTTCCAGGAATAATTATATAGAAAGTATGACTTTTTAAAAAAAATATTAGAGTGAATCATGAATATAAATAACATTTTATTAGGAAATCGGTGAGAAAGAGTATAACGGATTTGCCGTTCATTTCTCATAAACCTGTCAGTACTTAAAGGTTAAATTTTCCCGGTACTTTTGTCAATAAATTGCCAAAAAAAATAGAACCCATAACTTTTTTTGCTGTCGTTGAAGCACCACGGAGTACGTGTTCAGAAAGTCCATGATCTCAACACCCCACCCAGTTTCATTTGATATTCGATTTGGCCAAAAAGTGTCCTTTAAAGTATTGTCATTGACTTTCAGTTACGTTGTTAAAAGAAAAATCTACTTTCACTCACTAATAGGTAATTATTTAACATCTTTAACAACGCCAATAAATGGGACGGGATAAAGTACACCAAAATGAATCGAATTTCTGAGGCAATTTTATTATTTTGCAGGAGAAACCCATGAGAACATGACGACTTAAAATCATTTTGTTGTGTTCAACATTTTTTTGTGAACCGTGTTCCCTTTTTATGCCGAACGACCTGGATTACAGATGACAGAATGTATCATCTGAAAGCAAGCAAGTTGGGAATAAACGTTTTACATCTTCCTTTTTTAGGGGTGGGAGCAAACATTGCACGTGGTGTACTCTTAAAATTGTGAAATTCAGCGCAATTCACTACTGTAAAAGTGCGAGGCATGCTGTAAAGAGGATGAATTCGCTTTTTTTTTTTTACTGCAACAGCCAATCAATTACGTGTTAGGCACATGCCTGCAAAATATGAAACAGTTCATCCTGAACGCCTGTTGATAAACGTTTCTCGCTTCTATTCTTCCGGTGGGAAAAAATATACATGAGCGTACGTATCAAGTGCGACAGGAGTTATAGAGTAAATGTGAATGGCGCCGGAAGGCTGACCCGGCTCGGCTAGGCCCCGGGGGCGAACTTTTTTTCATATATACTTAAAACGGTTTATCCCGAGCTCAATTATTCGGCGAAGAGTGTAAGAAAAGGTGGAACTAAAACGGTCACAGTAGATCTGTTTCGGATCTAATTGAGGAATAATCCAATCACAGCAATGCTTTGAACATCCGGGAACTACCTTCGCAATGTACATGGAGAAGACTAAGCTGTTGATTTTCTATGGATATGTCAAATTCAAACATAAATGACAGAAGCATTAAACAAAAACGTTAATAGGCTTCTTTATAAAGTGTATAATCTTGGTTTTGTGTTTAAGGTTGATTTAAGTTATTTGATTTAAATCCCGCTATTTAAAGCCAACTTTTCCAAAATTGATTCATGTCTTGCAGTGTTAACTTGCGCGTCTCTCTATACAAAACAACAGAAACACATTCACAAACTACTCTCCCTCAACCTTGTCAGACTCTTAGCATTCCTTTTCCAACACGATTAAAAATGTGTTCCTAGAAAAGGAGTAAGAGTTAGGATGAAAAAGAAGAAGAAGAAGAAAAAAAAAGAAGACGAAGAAGAAGAGATGGGATGATAATACAACAATAGTGGTAAATACATTAAAGGTAAATGACATGATTGGGGGTAGTCCTCAACTTGGGCTGAAACTACTCTAGAATCAAGCAAACTATGCAAGGATTCTCCTGTGAAAATCTTGTAGTCAAACGTTGACTCATTCTAAAATAAACAATGTCAATATCACTCGTAGCCCGGAAACCTGCTGTGTGGCTCTCTATGGGGCTTATTTTTATCGTCCCCAGATAAAATTAAGATACTCCTATGTTTTGTTCTTCTCCTCCTCCTCCTTCTTTTTCTTCTTCTTCTTCCTCCTCCTCCTCCTCTTCCTCTTCTCTTCTGTTTCTTCCCCCACAACACCACAATCGTAAACATTGTATCAAACAATTCATTTTCTATTTCTTTGATATTCCAATCAAACAACTTATCTTACTTGTTTAAATGATTGTTTTCTTCATGAAACAAAGTACCTGGTCATCATACACCCACTACGGGCCCCGGTCGTTAACACACGTTCCGTCGCCATGCGCATCATAGCTGTTATCTGGATCGCCCCCTTCCTCGTCCTCTTCCCGTACTTCTACCCCTTACCAAACGTACGGTAACTACTCGAGAGCGAGTACGGTCACATCCGGCGTCTCATCTGCAGTGACCGCTTCCTGGAGAATCGGCATGGGTGTTCTCCATAGTCTACAAACGTGTTCCTCTTCTTCTTTCTCTACCCTGGTTCCAGTCTTCCTCCTTGGCTTCACGTGCGGTTCCATTGCCAAGCGACTGATGAGCCTCACCGAGGACGAAAAGATGCTAAAGAACTCGGTCAGGAAAGAGGAGGCCAGCAGGAGAAAGGTTAGTAAAATGGTTTGCTGTCGAAAACTTAGACAGACGTCAAATTGCAGTAGATCAAATTGCAGTGCACAAAATGATCAAAATGATTATTTAGTTATCTTTCACTTTGCTGTAGTGTTTCAATTTCCATCGTGGCATCAAGATTTAGACACTTGTTCTCGTAAATTTTGCAACAACATCAAAAACAAATTCATGGCAGTGGGGATGGGATAGTAAAAACCACCACACCCGATTCACTGATCTACAAAAATAACTACACCGTTAAAAGCAATCCACTTCTGATAACTCATTTTTGTATTGTGTATTTGACCTGGCACCTCTGATGCACGATACGGGAAGATCGATGCACCCGGTCAGTAGGCCTACTTGTAAAAATGTCTGTACAGTTGTTGCGGCGTAATGATAGAGCTGACTTCTGTAATTCCACGTCATACAGACATCAAAGCCGTAAACTATACGTTAATACCTATGATTACCAAAGCAGTGACCTCACATGAAAGGTACTTTGAGGGGTTGTTCAAAGAAAAGTTGAAAGTAAATAAATTTTGTGGAGATGTCGTGATGTCGTGGATTGTTATCTGCCTTTCAAGCAGCGATGCCGGTGTTCGATTCCCGCCATGCATATTTTTGTCCTCACAAAGGCAATTTATCCACATTGCTGTTCACAACTAGGAAAGAAAATTATGGACTTGTGGAAACTGTGACAGTTATTGCAGGGTCCTCTGGGAGAGCAGTGTTTGTCACTGAAGTGTGTGTGTGTGTGTGTGTGTGTGTGTGTGTGTGTGTGTGTGTGTGTGTGTGTGTGTGTGTGTGTGTGTGTGTGTGAATGTAGAAATGATCATGGTGTAGAAAGTATTGTAAAAAATAAATGATTTCCATCCATAAAATGGGAATGGAATGTTTTCCCAATATCTTTGCCTTTTGGATTAGATTTAGTCACGTGATGATACACATATTATTAACGTGGACATTAAGTGACCTGTCATCATGACTACAAGGTAGATCTTTATCCCATTTGTCCATAATTTGCTTGCTTGATGTAGTTTCCACAGTTTGATTTACGAGATAATTTGCTCGTAAATAGCGACACATAAGAATGCGTGTTATCAAAGTGTGAAACACTTCATGCGCAAGTACTAAATAACTGTACGATGTAAATTAAACATCGTCCCTTTTCTCGCGCTGCGTGACATATGAGACGCCCGAGCAAAGAAATTAGATACATAATACAGACATTACTGACACATTAAATTATTCCTGAAATTGATTATGACCACTTTAAGAAGAGTGTGTTTTTATCCATCATATCGCTGATTTTCAAAGAAAAGAGCTAATCGGAAGTCATGCGTAGAACATAACCCACGTACATCTCAAAGTCTTAGAACAAACAAAGGCAATGGAATAATAGACCTGTAAATATGCCTTTGGGCAAAATAACCAACATACAAAGGTCTAAATAGCAAAATATATTTGGTGGCAGCCGCTTAATTGGAAAATATTCATTCTAGGGTTAATGGCAGGGATTATCACCTTTTCACAAAATTATGTGACAATGTTAAGAATCTCCTAACTTCCGGAAACAAACTTCCCGAAATATCAAACTTCTCGCACAGTTGAACAGACTAACTGATATTGACTACCACCTTTGGTATGTTGTTTAACCCCTTACTACATAATTGGGGAATTTGAGACCAACAGTGCCCCACCCGGCGACTATGGTTAGCTCTGCAGAGGTCACTGTGATGAGCATGCGTATACCAAGTTTTGGTCCAGTAACAACTTAGTATAATATAGCAGTAACACTGCACGTGCCGGCGAAGGTAACGGTGTGGGCTTTTTTTAATGTGCAAACCCACTAACCAAAACCACTATAATATTTCTGGACTGAAAATAACTCCAGAGATTGTCGCCCAATATTGTTTCATTGCCATACTGGCCCTCCTTTGTTAACGGCTGCCTTCTGTATCTTGGAATGATCCAAAGGTGTTTAAAGTCTAAGAAACCCTCTGTATATCTCCATCATGAGACCACACATTTTCGTATTTTTTAGACTTCCGTTTATGACACAGTAATAAGTGCTTGCTTAATTCGAGTTATACACTCGAATTGTGGTGGATTTTCTTATCTGCTGCCCATACATGTACCTCTGGACTCTGGCGCTTCAACCCATGTGTCTCGTTACAGGACATCAATGCAGGTTAACAAGCCAGACTGCTTCTTTCCATGCATCGGGATCCCGCGGATTAATTTGGATATTGGTACTTCCTTGCTTCGTGCACAGTGGCCAGCAAATATCATTCTGTTGATTTTGATTCTGTCAGAGAGTTTTGGTTGATCACAGTAGAGATCCTTGGTATCACGCTGGTTCCAGGAGTGTCTCAGCATTCTGGTTTACATCTACAGCTCTTGTAAGCTGTGAGGAGACAGTCCATGCCTTGGCAGCCTTGCAGCCGTAGAGAAGCATAGATTCATACGATGGTGGAGGTAAATAGATACAGATTGAAAGCCCTTGGAATTAATGATTTCTATATCTTGGATATCTTGTGGGCTCTCCATCTTGCAGTTCTGTGGAACTCTTTCGGTGCTCTCTTTCCGTGCTACGAGGTATTTGAAATTCTTTACCTGCGCAAGCTTTGTGTCATCACTAGTTGTTCTGACATCTGTCTCATTCTTGAAGGACTAGAAGAGGGGTTGCGCGTGCCACTTTTGGCGCATCGGGCCTTCCGAAGGGGCGCATGGAAGCCGCTATGAAAAAAAAATACATTGTGTAATTCTTTGAATTTGCTTTTATGCTGTTTATATTAATTAAAACCACTCTGGGCATCTTAAAAGGCCCCGTATTTAAAAACTTCGGGGGGCTCCGCCACCTCGACCCCCGCCAGGGGCCCTTGAGAGGGCCCTTGGACCCCACGCCGCGACGCTGTGCTCACTTCACATGTTGGATAGTGGTGCAGTACAAATTCTCGACAACACGTATGGCACTTCAACAATAATAATTGAGAAACCCTGGACTAGAACTTTGTCTTACCAGCTTTTATTTTGAGCCCTACTCTGTCCAACTGACTCTTTCCGCTGGTCAATAACTCTTGCATTTGTTGTAAATCCTCAGATAAAAAAGTTAATAATAAAATATTTTCTGCGAAATCGAGGTGTATCAAAATATCAGGTCTGATTCTCCATTTTGTTTTACCTGGTGCAATCCCAGTTCTTCCTGCTTTCCTTCAGCAGCCTCCTTGAGGGCATAGTCAAAAGCAATGACAAACAGTAAGACATATTTCAATCATTATCTTGCTCCACGGAATCTCAGCAAGGCGGTGGAAGAATTTTTAAACATTTGGGAGTGGTGTTCAAAGGAGTAATTCGAACATGAAAAGCGTGTGACTTGAAAGACTGAAATCTGAGCTGTGTTATTGCAAAACTGACAGATGTATTTAATATTTCATAATGACATCGAAACTTGAAATATTTATCGAATTTATGGATATAGGCCCCTACTGATATTGAATGTCGCCTATGTGTATTGGCCTGGGTTTTGGGCGCAATGAAAATGTATTCATTATTCTA
Source organism: Eucidaris tribuloides (assembly GCA_001188425.1). NCBI lineage: Eukaryota > Metazoa > Echinodermata > Echinoidea > Cidaroida > Cidaridae > Eucidaris > Eucidaris tribuloides. The sequence continues at coordinate 5,550 of JZLH01S0074828.1, read as the reverse complement.
TAATGGCATCAAGACTTGAAATATTTATCGAATTTTTGGATATAGGCCCCTATTGATATTGAATATCGCCTATATGTATTGGCATGGGTTTTGGGCGCAATGAAAATGATTAGGGTACGAAAGCGAAATTATTTCGTGCTTGTTGCATATTGCATACAACGACGTCTTGCCATATATCGCATTCTTTCATTCTGCAGTATATTACGACAGGATTATGAAATTTGACTTTTTATTTCGGTGGCCCTTCACAAGTCCCGGTAATCGATATTTCTCATTTTCTTTGCGGATTAAGACCAGATTTTATATTTCAGTAACCTGAGGCACGGAAATTATTCAGATTGATTCACAGTATAGACCTCCGGGCGTTTCAGCCGGTCCTGGTAAAGAGCCCTTGATGAACCGCAGCTGCTTGTAATGGGTGAAGTTGCCGGAGGAATCACAGGACAAAAGTCAGAAATTTGCGGACAGAATAATACCACATTATTCATTCGCCCCACTTTCATTTTTCATAGTAATTTACGTAATTATGAAACATCAAATTGCATTCACTTTAAACTCACTTCTATCCTGTCATATAGGTGATTCAGATGTAAAATCGATGCTCATCGTTTTCTGTTTTATTTGCATTTGCCAGACTGAAACTAAAAACTTATATGATTGGTTTTTTGTGCGCAGTGCGTGCAAAATAGGATTATTTATAGAAAATAAAACCGAGTTATTTGGGTTAATTTGAAGAAAAAATGTCTCATTAGAAAAACTGTTTAAACAAACGTATACAACAACTCATATATTTCGTCAATGATCTATTTTGTGTCCGTGTTTGTACAGAATCTTTCTTAATTTGGTCAATTCAGTGCATTTACAAGTTGTTAGTATCGTAGTCTTGTGCATTGGTTTTTGCTTCTTTTCATCGTCATCTTCATTACATCTTCTCTTTTGTTTCCTTCCTTACACCACCGTCCCCACTACTGTGGCTGCTCCTACCATTACGTTTTTCACTGCTACTACAACTATTCCTTCGACTTCTACTACTATTTCTACGGCTACAACTACTGTATTCTCGCATATTTTTAATCAACATACACTTAAGCACCCATGCATTTGGTTTTTGGTGTTTCAACAGTTGCTGTAAAGTGTATGATCTAGACACCTTTGTGAAGCGAACATGATTTATTTCGATTTGAATCGATTCATTTAGAACATGAACTATGTTTCATCACCCAGTGTAAAACAGAAACGTGATGTGCAGTTGGTTGTGAGAGTTGACAACCGTAGACACAGGCAGCCGCTCGTGGGGGTTTGGTACAACATTTAACCTCGCGAGTGATACTCTTGATGTAACAAGAGCAAACCAATATCGATTAAGGCTGCCTGGTTTACAAGCTAATCGTTTCGAAATTGGCGTCCCTGGTCATATTTTACAATCCCTTATCATGACAAACTGACATGTCTCTCCAAGATTTCTCTTTATTTCTTTTGACGAGAACGAGAAATTGAAACCGTTTCCCGCCCGGGTCCGTATATATTTCGTTTCATCACACTATAGTTTGGCAAACCTCCATGTCGCGGAGTGCCCCATATCATGAACTACGAACACGCCTCCAGGCAAGAGCGCCCTCCAGAAAAAGTTGTCGATTGTACAGTTCGCGCCTGAAGTGGTGATCGCCAACCCGGGCTATCGTTTACAGCCCACTGGGCAGAAAGAACTCGAGGAGATTCTGACAAAGCTCGAGTTCGCGGAAACCTTTGATAAGGATTGTTCAGTCTACACTCTGATTTGATTCTAGAAGCCTTGTCGCTGAAAATGTGACCCATATCGCATGTGCTTGGTTGATATTCGCGACAAAACCTCGTGCATTATGTATAAAGGTTTTTAAACATTTCAAGAGATTTCGGAAAAAAGGGCGTCAGTTTTCAAGTTCAAAAGAAAATGATCAGGTTAACAGTGCAGCATTCTGCACACGTCGTCTAGGCCATTAAGCACTCTGTCTGAGTGCAACCAGTATATATGGAATAATTTCATCTCTCAATTACATCGATACAGAAAAGCAATCTAATCTCTACCTCTTTGAATTAGCAGCATGTCCTCTTAATATCATTATTACAAAGCTTCATTGACTTTGCCAGCTTGTGCATCTTTCATAATATTCATATAAAAACATACGGTACTGTATTAATCATTGTAACCTAATTATACCTAATTATATCCACCATTTTAATAAAATATACGTACAAAAATACATGGACAGTATTATATAAACACCACCACTATCATCATATTGTTCTCTTTTTCATCTTCTTCGTCTTCTCCCTTTTCTTCCCAAATTACCTTCTTCATTTTTGTACATATACCATGTCATCTGCTGCGAATAAAACTGAACAGGAAAAACGTCGCTATATCGCAGAGGCATTGTTTTAACAACAAAAAGTTACCGTCCAGGACCTCCTCCTCGTAAAGGTGGGGGGGGGGGTCATTCTGTCTCCACTATGTCTTCTTCTTTCATGTCCATCGGCAATAGTCAAGTATTTACCCAGGCTGTCGCACAATGGAGAGCCCTGTCATTAGCAGCCACCCGACTCTCCATATGGCATCTGAGCAGATATTTCATTGAATGTTCAGTTATTTCATAGTCTCAGGCAGTTTGTACATGTAACATATGGCCCCGAGCCCCATTTATTGATGTTGATCGTGCATGCAGTAGCCCGTGCCCAAGTGAAGTCTGTTCATTAACTATCAAGTCCTCCAACAACCAAACACTTGGCGGCCGTTGTTCTTGGTTCGGAATTGGCGACTTAGCTACAGTTTTCTCACAATGCAACCCTGGCTGATCAAGGAGGCTGTAACAGTGCCTGGACTGTATGAAGGAAGTACTTCCGCGATATCAGACGATATTGATGCTCCTTGTTTTACGTGGTGTATCAAACACCCACTCTTCCTTCCAGTTGTTTTGTCAGTACAATGTGACAAGTGAAGTGGTTCGAGCAATGTTTGAGCCACTTGAACCTTTACAATTGAAGACCAAATCATAGTTGGTGGGTATGACAAGAATGTAGATGCCCTTCGGTGTGGGCCTATAACCTGGTACATATCAACCAGCCATGCTTGCTTTCTTTCAGTTCTTTTGTCAAAGTGCCTAGACATGAGTAGTGGCTTAGGCAATGTGTGAGTCACTCGGACTCCTTGACGCTTGAAGACCAATTCCTAAAATGTCCCCAAATTTGAAACGTTCTTTCCATTTACATTAAGTTACGAGATACTACTTCCACATCTACTTTAGATGTAAGGTAATATTATACTGATAATTCCAGTAACTCATCCAGCTCGTTGATTTTTGTTCTTTCAAAGGAAATTGATCGATATTCAACTTCAATCTTTTTTTTTTTACAAACATTGATGCCGACTGCATGTGAAATTGTATGGAACAATACGCTACCGTGTCTGTATTCTTATAATATATGAAGGTACCGTAGTGTAGTGGATTGTTCCTGCCTTTCATGAGTGACGAGTTCGATTCCCGCCACATGCATTTTCGTCCTTCACCAAGGCGATTTATCCACATTGCTACTCCTCATCCAGGAGTGAAATAGGGGCCTGGTGGAAAAAGTAAAGTATTTATAGATGCTGGACCCTATGGGAGAACAGTGCTTGTCACTGAAGAGGCTACCTCTGGTAAATAAGACGCTATTGCTATTACTAATAAATTATTATCTTCGCCGAGTTAATATCATGACTTCTACTGCTAGTGATTGTCAGATTCGTGTCTTTATGATCCATTTCCGTGTGATTCTGACTTAGTTTTGAGGCAATTATTTCACCGATGCTAGCATGACACCGTTCAGTGTCAATCCAAACGCAATTCTTATATTGACTCGGGAAAATGATGTGGAGATTGACTCGGAATGTTTAAATCGGGAATTGTGACACCGAATTTAACGGCGTTCCACTCAGAAAGTGTGAATTCCCAACTGGCACCACTTTTGAGTCAAAATTCACATTTGCAGAGTGGAATTTGACACCTCAGAAATAAGAGTGGGTGAGAAATCAATGCGAAATCGATATTTTGAAATTATAAGTGTATAATTCTCTGATTTTATAAAATATCTCCTCACTCTTGAGTATTTTTGGGGTGGTGAATTGATCACATATAGAATATCATGTCTACTAAATTTCATTTTTTTATACGTGTTTCCTATTAGAAACCTTCGGCGTTGACAACAGGTGTCAATAATTATTTGGTTTACTAACGATCATTTCCTTCATCATCGTTATCATCACAGTGATCTCCGCTTAATGGGGTAACATTTAATGTAAAGCTGTACTCCTGTTAAATGGATAAAATTTAGCCAAACATTTTTTATGTGTCTCATTGAAATTTTCTCCATTTAATAGGGAACTCCTGTTGAATGGGTAGAAAATGCCTTCCAAATGCCTACCCAATTAAGTGAAGACCACTGTATCATCATCATTATCATTATTATCATCATCATCATCTTCATCATCATCATTATCATTATCATTATTATCATCATCAGCATCATTACTATTTATTCAGTTTATTTAGTAGCATTATTATTACGTTTAGAGTAGTTTAAGGGTAGGAATAGTGGCTTTAGTAACAGAAGTAGCAGTACTGTAGTGGAGATTGTTATTAGCAGCAGCGTATTAGTGGGACTATCATGTTCGGTTGACTTGACCTCAATTTCGATTTGTGTATCTTTTTATCCGTGACACTATCGAACGAATCCCCGAAAATGGGATGTGTTTGTTTGTAAGTTGCTTGTATCGATAGGAAAAAAGCATGGAAACAACTGTTACTTGACCGATATAGAGTACTTAAGCTTTGCTCCTTTTCCGTAAAAAAATGCTGCTATCAGTCAAACAAGGTCAATGTACATCCCCTTTTCTGGAACGCTTAGCTGAATCCTAAAAACTTGTATCGAATTGCGCAATTCAATGCCATTCTCCATGACAGAGTTATCAACTCGTGAATCTGTATATTTAAAGGGGTGAGTAGACTTTTAGTTTTAAGGTCTCTGGTAATCTTTAGTTCTAATTAAGCCATGGATCACGGCACCTGGAATTGTCAGATATCATGGCCCTGTTTCAGTATCCTTGGCACAATATATTGCTACAGACTTCTTTCAGGAAAGCCGCAGCTTTGTGAACCCCCTATTAGGATAACCAGTTTGAAATACCTAATTAGTAATAACATTTGGTGGGCCCTTTATCTTGATACGATATTGTCTAAAGACATTTCTTTCAATTTTGACAAATTGTGGATTTCTGGAAACAAATAGAAACAGAATCTTTTAGGTGGAAACAGATAAAGGGACCAAATAAAGGCAATTTCGTCATCATGTGAGCTGAACCTTTCAAAGAGTAGTAACAAGTCTAAGATATATTGGACGGATTATTAAAATTACACGATGTAATTTACCCTTTACGTGCTGAATTTATTCTGAGGAGATAGTAATGACAATTGTCCTTTTCATTTTTTATATTTTGTTTTCCTTATTGCGGTATTGAAAAATGGTCTCTGGACCCCTTTT